>CBMN010751159.1:84-22204 GCA_000582825.1 Hordeum pubiflorum | reverse complement strand
CACTTGAGGGAAATTTGTTGCTATCCTACAAAACTCTGCACTTGGAGGCTCAACAACGTCTACAGGAATAAAATTGCGTAGTATATATCAGAGCCGTAAGAAACACCGAAGCGCCACCCAAGCTTGGTGGACTACCGTAGCGACATGGCACCATCAGGCCCGACGGGGCCGCCAGTACACCCAGGTCCTCCACGATGTCGACATAGAGGAAGACCTTGTAGGCGCTCCCCTCTCTTGGCGTCATTGTCTTCTCGTAGCTCACCACGACGCGAGGCGTTGCCGCTAGTAGCAAGGTTGCCGACGCAATGACAAGTGGCTTGGTGACGGCCAGCCACACCACCTTGGCGATTGCATCAGTAGTGGGTGCCCAAGCCCAGAGTTTGGGCGAAGCAGTGCTAACGCAATGCAACGAGTCCTCCTTGACAACGTCTAGCATGCACTCGCGAGAGATGGCAAGGGCCGCCAGCTCTTTGGATCAGAGCTGCATCAGGAGCCCCTCAAGGCAAAGACGCACATGAAAGGGGAGCGAAGTCCCGTGAGCGTGTCGGTCGGCCCTCCATGCCCTGACCCTCTAGTTTTTGTCCCCGAAGTCGAAGTCTTTGCCAACGGCGTCATCGTGGTGGCGCGGGTTGGCAATGTAGACCAGGAAATCCTTCGGGTGGTGGGCTGCAACCTGCATCTCCATGGGGTTGAAACCCAAAGCTTGGCGAAACGCGTCGCGGACGTCCACCGTGGAGGTGCGCTGGCGGCTCATACGCATCCACACCACCACGACATGAGCAGTGAAATTTTGCCCCGCAACCTCCGTCACCTCCGTGGCTGCGAAGGTGAGGCAGTCCTCCTTGGGATGCGTCATATAGTTCACCACCTCTGCCATGGCACGCGACACTTGGGGTGGAGCAGGAGCGTCGGGTGGAGGGGCGCGAACAGAGCACTGGTGCCGGCTCGGTGCCAAAGAGCAGTGGCGAGAATTTGCTCTGTGTCCCGGGAGAAGGCAACGCCAACACTTGGTGGGCTTGTCGCAGCTTGAGACGAAATGGCGAGAGCTAAAGCAATTGTAGCACTTCCTCCCGCCCTCTTGAAGAAATCCACCGACGCCTCATAACTCTGGTCGTTGGGCTCTGGCTGCCCCTCTCTCCTCCACCAATGCGGTGCCTTGACCTGCTACCAACTACCCTAGTCAGAGCCACACTCGTCGCCCTCAGGCACGACACTCACTAAGCCCACAACAGCCTCGGCGCAGGAGCTAGGCCGCGGGGTGGAGCTCGAGGCCATGATGATCGAGGCGAGCCGATGATGTCATGGAGACGCCTCATCGCTATGTGCGTTCTCCATCGATGGAGAGCTCACCAGCTCGCGTGAAGGGGATGGGGATGCGACAACCGGGCCGCGAGCAGTGAAGGCATCATCCTACGAAGGATTTGCCGTACCAGAGGCACCATGCCTAGCAGAGGCGCCACAATGCGTGGGTGCCGGATCTGAGCCGGGGTCTCCTGCATGGAATCTTCCTCCTCCTCGTCGCTAGCATCATGCGCTCTGTCGAAAGCGGAGGCGAGGGGGGTGGGGTCGTAGATCACAGCCTGACAGAGAGGGTGGGTGGACTGGAATTGGGAGGGCTTCCCATCGCCAGCGGCACCCGTGGTGGGCAGCACGGTCGCCATTACTGAGGCGGGAGCGATGAGCGGCTCGCCAGTGAGGTTGGATTGAAACTCAATTTTTTTAATTAGTTGTTGAATGAAAAACTACAAAGTACAGCGTTGTCCATGGAATGCTATCTATCATCAACAATTGGACTGTGCTGATCGAAACATACGTGAGAGGAGGACAATCCATTCGTTATGTGAAACGAAATTGGCCCATGATATAAACCTCACTTTAGACCTTTCAAACTCGCAGGACACACGCCAACTGTATGCAATAAAGTTGAGCGAAGCACTGCCCCTTCTGACCAGACCAATGGCTCCGGTTGATCAGCCATCCATGGCCGCCCTTTACCCCTTTCCTCCCCGGACGACCGAACAAATTCCTTGTTCCTCCAGTGCCCCAGCCGACAAGACGAGCCATGCATAATCATCCATCTTATTTTGATCCGCTAAGGTGTGGCCGGAGCTTAGCTGCGAATCCAATCAACCTGGCGGCAGTAGCGATAAGATGCATAATTTGTTCCCCTTTCCTTGCTCACATCGTGTCACTAAAGTCACAGAGAAATGCTCGCGATCTTGTCTTGAAAAATACACTGATTTAACATGCACAAAGGCGTTGGTCGGCTGCCGGTCTCGAACATAAATAGGACTCGAGTGATGCTCTTAGATATGATTTGATATGATATGAAGTTATGCTGGCCAATAATCTGACATGGAACGGAATGATGCGCGCGTATGTGTCGTTATGTAGTTTCCTCCTAGAAACTGCATCTCTAACACAGTGGTATTCTACTCATAATACTTTGATCATTTGACCTAGAATCTAGTTCAAACTTTTCCGAAAATATAGAACTCTACCGAACTATGACTTTTCTCTCTCCCGGTCATGTTCGGCTCGGGGCTTCGTTGGGTATTTTTAATTAATGTACTCCGCCGATTGGCTTACAATAATGATGATGGCACTCCGTTGATCTACGCCAAACATACTCTTTTCTATTCTTCGCAGGCTGCCAGGCTGAAAGCGAGTTCTCATCCACAGCCACCGTGATCTTCCGTTCTTGATGCGCGCATGCGATTTTCTTCACGTCCCAATCGATCACAACTTCGGAAGAGCCGACGGCACCGAAATCGAAGTGCTACGTGGAGCAACCGGAAGCACAAATGGAGCACCGTCTGGGTTCCTAGCATATTCTTCTTTGATCCTCTTCTCCGTTTATTTGCTACAGAAAACAAAGAACCATGCCGTGACGACAGTTTAGCTGGGTTGCCTTCCGGTGAACTAGTAGTACTCACTGCGTTTACCGATGTAGGTGGGCTTAGGGTCCATGGTGCCTGCAGACCATCATCTTGGTTGTCACTCGAAGGATATTATAGGCCGCAAATATGTATATTATTTTTAGTCTTGCGTTGGCTAGTGTCCTAAGCTTTAAACATTTTGGCTCGATACTATATAGAACAATGCTTCTGTAAATTCATCCAAACGATGCAAAAGTCTTGCCTCATCAATTAATTAAGAAGAAAAAGTTGTCTGGTTAATTAGCAAAGAACCGTACGAAAACCGTCACAATGAAGACCCCACATGCGAACTAATCCCAAACCATGAAGACATTGGGCCACAAAGGCCGACCTCCCAACACACCCAACACAACACTGCTACAACCTCCCAACACTTGGGTCTCAACATCAGAGATAAAGCACCATCGACTAGCTGCAAGTTGAGAAGAACACCTGGACGAGAAAGAAAGCACAACTGAGCCCACGCGTGTAATCTATAACATTGCATCATGGAACTACATGCATCAGCCCTTTATCACCACCTTTCTTGTTCTTGCACTTGCTCGATTTCCTTCCGCGGATGGCGGATCTAAAGAGAGTATTTTTTCCCTCAGGAGACGTCTGATTGTCTTTCCATTAGCTCGTGGATATTTTTACCTTCTGCCCTGTGTTGATTTCATAAGGTCTCACAGGAGTTTGCAGGCTTCGCCGCTTTTCTGTCGGAGCCGCCTCATCCCGGGCAGGTCCTAAACCTAACGATGACCAAGCTACTGGAGCTGGAGCTGGAGAAGGCTCCGGTAGCTCGTCGCACGTCCTCTAAGAAGGGAAGACCATCGAGCCTTCTAAGGAGGAGAGCAATGATGGCGGTAGTGAAGAGGAAGAGGGAGACGATGAGCCCTTCGATGAGGAGGGCAGCCCCGTGGGAGGGGGAGAAGCACTTGCGGTTTCGCCCACACGGGGTGTGAAGAGGGGTCACACAGAAGGGATCTCTGCTGACGTGGCCCCAACAGAGGAGGAGCCTCGACAAGAATCCCCAAGGATCCGCGAGCTTGTCGGGGGAGCCGATGCACCTCTTGTGTTGGTGGTCCCCTACAAGTGGTGAGGCCTCTGAGGAAGCACATCAACTTCGTGCTTGTGGGGTAAGCCTGTTGCTCACGCTTGGTCTTATCTTGTAACGGTTGTCTCGAATCATCTGATGATCTTAGGCCCCGTGGTTTAATGCATCCTCGCTCTATCAAGGTGGTCGGCGCGGGCGTGTCCTCCGTATTAAACCCACAGGCCGCGAAAGCTCCCGCGACTAGACTTCAGGGAGCCGCGGATCGCGATCAGAGCACGCCGTCGGAGGCCACTACATCGTAAGCTGGTAAGCATGAGGCTTTAGTCATCCTCTGTCTATTTTGTAGGTGTTGCGCTACGATGCATAGTCATAGTCTTAACGTTTTTGGGTTCTGCAACCGTTTTGCCTTCGCTCATCAATTCAGAGGCCCTGGCACCATCGACCCTAGAGTTGAGGTCCCGGGCCAACCTGCTATGAGTGGGGCAGGCATTGAGGCCCCCGCGACTGATACGGGCATGTCTGCGGTCGAGGTTAGTATGAAAGAGGTTGTACTTGGCACTTGCGTCGTGGTGCCACATGTGGTGTTGCCAAAGGCGAGGCCCGCTGCTCCGCCTGTCGCACCAACATCCTTGGTGGAGCCCGCCACTGATACCAAGACGTCTAATGTTGATGGGCCGGACACGAGGCAGAAGAAGAATAAGAGGGCGGCGACGGACTCCGATGTGGCGTCCGCCTCCCAAAGGGGAGCGAGCTCGGGCTGCACGTGCTAGAAGAGACCAAGGCCGCCATGTACGAGGTCTTCGTGGACATGAAGGGCTTCTGGTCTTCTATCTGGAGGCTTGGCCTGTCGGTGAAGCCGGAATTCATGGTAGAATGTTCTTGCCCCTGCTCGTTTACTTTGTGCTTCATAGAATATGTTGCTTATGTTAGTACTAGCCCAAGGACTAAGTTCAATTATTGCTTGTAATCGAGCTTACCTCTTGTTAGCCTATGCAGTCTTCCTGCCAACCGCCGGGCCTGTTACTCATGTCTTTGTTTGGTTCGATGGAAATGGCAGGCCGAAACCGTGAGGTCGCCTCCGAGAATGTCGAGCTGCGAAAGCAGCTTGAGGCCCAGCGCTAGTTCAATGAGAACCTGGAGCGCATTCGTGCCAACGTCATTCGTAAGTTCCCTTCCACATGTTCTTCTTTGTTTTCTGTGGCCTCTGTCCTTGTCTCTGGCCCCTGATTTTATTATCATGTAGCCTCCAAGGAAGTTGTTCGGCTTCAAAAAACACTGAATGATGCCTAACGCGTGATGAGGCCCAGGAGGAGGCCCAGACGCCGAGGGAGGTTTTCCTGACCTAGAGGTCGCTTCAGTGATATAGTGTAAGGTCATTAAAGATCTGCGCCCATGCTAAACTCAACAAGGGCGAGAAGGGTCACCTTCACAATGAGGTCGGTACACTGGAGACGTCGTTGTGTTGCCGGAATGAGGTTTGCAAGAAGTTGGAGGAGGAGGCCGTGCAGCCGAGGAGGGCACACTCCGACATTACAGCCGATCTCAAGCAAGCACAAGATCAATACAGGCATCTTAAGGTCGTTGTGAAGCGTAAGCGCTGATCCTTGACTATTGCTTTGTGCCCTTTGTAGTATGATGTGCTTTTTGTGATTGTATGTAGGCTAATGATTGTCTTGTATGCTTTGAAGTTCCTCTTTCATAGATCTACCTCAGGGATGCCAAGGAGTGACTTCATCACTTAGCAGCGTATGCGTAGAGGAAGCGGACCGCTCTTGGTGTGGTGGCTAGACCTTCTAGTACGAGGATCCAAGCCTTGCTCCCGACTTGAAATCCATCATGAAGGAATGACAATTCTCGAGCACCTTCGAGGGGGCTCGGATGGTGCTAGCGCTCGTCCAGGATCACTACTCAGATGTCAACCTAAAGGAGCTTGTTATGATCATTCCTGCTGGTCAGGAGCCTGCATTGTTCTTTGAGGAGGTCCGGGCAGACGCCAAGTATGCTGCTAGGGCATTCGAACTGCTCAACCTTATTGTGAGTGGAAATTAATTTGCAATAGGCTCGGTTCGAGCGTGATATAGTGTAGCATCCCTTTTTTGTATTATTTTTATCTCTTTCATGTTTGGCATTCTGCGAAGTTTGTTTGTGCCTTGAAAAGTGTCCTTGTCAACCAAGCCGGATTTTCGTCCCTTGGATTTTACAAAATAGGAGCCCATTAGGGACCTGACTTGCGTGTGTTAGCCTTTGGCCAATGTTCACAGCGGATCGTGTGTTGGCCTTAGGCTTTTATTTTGGATTTGATTTTAATGATACAAAAGGAAAGAGGTCGGGTGATCTAGGTTTTAATCTTTGCCGTATTTGAAATGGAGGTCGGTAACTTGATGCAGCCCCCAGGTGTTCGGTGGTTTTTGAAGGGTCATAGGATGCATGACCTTAACTAGCCATAGGAGGGTCCATTGTTATGGTCCAACCCCCGAGTCTGGTTAAAGGTGGGTCTATTTAGACGGTTCCTCGAAGCCTACCATGGGATGGTGAGTATATTTGTGTGTAAGTTTTAGCAATCATTTATACAGGAAGCCGTAAAAGATGTGTATTTATCAAAACAAACACCTTTATTCATAATCTATATTATCAAGCTAAGGAACAATAACATGAATAAAAATAGTAAGTTTTGGTTGAAATCAAAGTCTAAGATGAGGATTGATGCAGCCGGGTTGGTGTTCCACGTGTGGCACCGGTCCAACCTGCATAAACTTGTCGATGCCTTAGCCTGTCGTACTCCTAGCTGGTCCGGGCCGGTGTCTTGTTGTTGGAGCTGGATGGGTATATGGGAGCCGTCCGGGCTACCGACTCCTCCTTGTTGGGCAAGGATTCTTTTGTGTTACGGGTGTGACTTCGTTTGTGGTGGTGTTGCCCTCTATCTCGCGGAAATTGGCAAGCTCTGCCTTGGCGAGTCCCAAGTTGGAGATCGCTTCTTCTAATGTGTTATTGGGGTCGCCAGAAATTTTGATTATTCTGTTGGGGTTGAGCATCTTGCGCTTCATGTAGGCATAGCATGGAAGCGTCATGAACTTGGCGAAAGCTGATCGACTGAGGAGAGCGTGGCCGCCTCCTTTGAAGGGCGGCACTTGGAAGTAGAGGATTTGAACCCGGAAGTTGTTCTGAATTCTGAGTTGATTTGCCCGAGGAGCTCAACCTTCTTCGAATTTCTTGGTACTATCCCATGGAAGTGTGTCAGGTATGGGTAGAGGTCGGTCAATGCGAGTCCCAACTTTTGCATAGTATCAACATACATGATTTTGATGATAGAGTCGTCGTCCATCACCACCTTGGAGAGTTGGCAACTGTCAATAATTGGGTCGAGGATGAGTGCAGATTTATCTTGGGTTGGGGATGGATTCCGGGTGGTCGGTTTTTTCAAAGGATATGGTGGAGTCCGGCAAGCCAAGGTAATGGGGGATTCCCAACACGAGAGTGTAGACTTCCTTTAACACCTGCTTCTGAGCACGCTTGGATTCTAGCCCTCGAAATATCATATTGACACATCGGGCATACTTTAGGAATTTCTTCTCGCCTCTGTCACCTGCGCAACGGCCTTGAGCTCCAGAGCCGGACACCGGAGGGGGAGAGCTTTCGACGTCATTGGTCATGTCGTTCTTTTCGTTCGCTAGTTTGATGTTAAAGATGCAATCTCTGGTGGAGTGTGAGGCCTTGTAGATCCGCGGTTGTGGTACGTGCATGGCCGCTCATGATTTCCTCATAGGTAAGGCCTATACATCTGGGCTCGGTGTCCCATCTTTGTCTCTTTGAGCCGCTTGTTTCGACCTTGTTTGTTGCTACGACGAGGTCGAACTCTTGATCTTCCTTCTCTTGTGGTGTCGATTGCGGTTGCAGACTCTGTTTATGCCGCCGTCACCATCTGTGGGCTTGTGAATCTCTAAGACCGTTGACTGGTAGTGGCCTGCACGTGTTCTCTCCTCTCGTGTTGCATAATCGTTAACTACTTTCATCAACTGAGCCATCGTGTTCAGCTTTCTATCAGTTGCTTCTTGCCTAGTTTATGACGGAGTGTGTCCTAGGCTCATTGATGAAGGCGTGTATTTCTTGGTCGTTAGAGACTATGGTCATCGTGTTGCACTTCCTGAGCCAGTGAGAGATGAAGTCCCGGACTAACTCTTTGTCACCGTGTATGAATTTGTGGAGGTTGTATGCGCTATCATGGCACTGGTATGTTCCCTTGAAGTTCTTGATGAAGGCGGCTTCGAAATCTGTCAAGGTGTATATGGAGCTAGGTGGGAGCTCATTCAGCCAAGTACATGCTGACCAAGTTAGGCATAGGGGCACGTATCGGAAAGCGTTACCGATTTCGCCTCCCTCCATGTCAACTGCCATCAGGTAATTGCTCAGCCAGTGGTCAGGCTTCTGGTTGCCAGAATACTTGTCAACCCCCATCAGGTAGTCGCTGAGCCAATGATATGACTATGTTTATTAGGATTTATGTATTTTCTCTATTCTTGTGAACCAAACACTCAAGTCTGCAAAATTGTTGCGTTTTCCAATTCTTTGTTTTACATGTCGTATTTCTATCCAATTTATGTGTGTTCTTCTTCCATGTGTTCTTCAGATCTTGTTTTACCAAAGGAGGCCTTCTTGGGGATTCCCAATAACTCGTTATTGAGAAAGGAGGGGATGGGTGGAAGTGGAAAGAGCTTTAGGGCATCTCCAACGTTGACCCCTAAATTGGACACCGCGTCTGTCCGTGGACCGGGAGGAGGACAGTTCGGGGACACTCGTGCGGGAGCCGACCATCCAAAGCTAGAGGCATACATCGTTCCCCATGTTTTAGCCCGCACGCTCAAAATAGCCGCATATTAACTTTAGTTTAGCTAAATTTTGTTCAAATGTAATAGTAGTTCCGATTTAGATATTACAATCCAAAATTCAAATGTAGTAGTTCAAACTTGAATTTAGCTAGCACATATGTACTAGTTGTCCCCTTTAATCGTCCACATATGGTCAATAAAATCTTCTTTCAGTTGCTAATGAATTGCTCCATGCCAAATTTGTTTCATTCAGGCAAACTCATCAAATGTGATCGGATTCTTCTCTGAAGTTCGATAGGCTCACCCATGTTCCCAAATTCAACATTTGCGGTAGCGTCCTCACCCTCATTCTCCACGATCATGTTGTGCATGGACACACAACATGTCATCATCTCCCACAAGGTCTTTGGATCCCATTGTTTAGCAGGTCCAAAACAACTACAAAACAGGCCTACAGAGCTTCAAATGCCATCTCAAAATCCTTTCTAACTGCTTCTTATATTTGGGCAAAGTGGGACTTTTTTAACCAACTGGCCTCTCAAAAAAAAATCACGGGCATTTCACAAACACTTGCCAGACATGATGACTACTGTAGGGACGGATGGAGGAGAGGTGTGGACCGGCGGCGGAGGAGAAGCGACGTAGAGACTGGGTGTAGCAATGGAGATGATGGAGTCACGGAGTTCTGGGAAGGGTGTGGTGCGGCAGCGGCAAAAGAGAAAACAGATGCAAAGAAGATGGAAGGATGGAGGCTTGGGTCCGGGAGGGGTTTTGGGTGGGCTAGGGCTGTCGAAGTCCTATGTGGTTGATGTCCGAACTCGCGTAAAGTTGTTCCTCCCCTCCCACCCTTCCCCCATTTTGTTTCCGTTTTGCGGAAAAAAGCGGCCGACAGATCGATATCGGACCGCGTTGAATAACAAAACACGTCGAGGCAACACACTCCAGACGGTTGCAGATGGTTTGAAGGTCCGCTTTGAAGATGCCTTTAGCGGGGAATCTCTTGGAGATGTTGTAGGACTCCTAAGGGCGTGTTTGGTAGCCCGCATCCACCCAAACCAGGTCGATTTGGGCAAGAAAAGTGTGTTTGGTTGCATACAGGGTGGGATGACTCGTATCGGCACGAACCTTAAAGCTGCCCAGAGCCTGGATCGCTAGAAACGCTCGAATCGGCAGTTACCAGCAAGCCAGGCTGAGTGCGGCGCAAGCTCGCATGCGAGGGAGCAAGCCGAAAGCGAGTGAGGATGGCGGGAGATGGAAATTGGGCGCGGCATCACGGCGCCAAATCTAACCTCACCTCCCCCTCCCCCATTTACTTGATCACCGCTACCTCTAGGACAACCACTTCCTCTAGCCTCACCATTGGCGGCGGAGACTCAAATTCGTGCAACGGCGGCGGACGCGGTAACAACACTATTCGGCAGTAGGATCTGGTTCTCCCCTTCTTGTTGGCCACCGTCTGGTCGTACTTGACTTAGCCATGTCCCCCCTTCGTCATCCTCGTCTCCGATGCCGGTAAGCAACACCCCCTCCCCCTATGTTAGGTCGGTCATTGTTAGGCCGTTAGGTAAGGTGTAGGATCGATTTCCCCATTGCTCAACGCACTCTCGATGTTGACTAGGTTATGGACGCATGGATGAGGCTCGTAGTTCAGGCAGCAGCACTGATAGTTGTGATTCAGGCATGGGTCATGTTCATGCACAAGAGAGTTGTTCGTCGTGGTGAGAGACATGTCATCAGTTATGGCCCAATGCTTATCGGGATCAGGAGAGGATCGCGAATCTGAACTACATCTACAACTGCAATGACACAAAGGCTTTGTGGATGCTTCGAATAAAAAGAACACCATTTGCCAGGCTTGTCCAGACATTCAGGAGCAAGGCTTGCTATAAGAGAGCATCCACACCAGTGTGGAAGAACAAGTGGNCATGTTCCTCCATGTTGTTGGCCATAACCAGAGGTTCGGGATTATGCACAACATGTTCAGGAGATCGATGGAGACCATCTCAAGGTACTTCAGGCAAGTGCTCTATGTTGTTTGGGAGCTCAGAGGAGAGATGATCAATTCACCAACTTGCCGGAGTCCTACCAAGATTCGCACTAGCCCAAAATGATATCCAAACTTCAAGGTGAGAACTGACAATATGTACTTCATGGCTTGATATGCTTGTATTGTTCAAGGTGAGCGCTAACACAACCTTGTAATGCCATTTCAGGATTGTATTGGGACAATAGATGTTATTCATGTCACTGCCAGAGTGCCGAGTTCACAATCTGCAACATACAGGGGGAGAAAGCACTACACAAGCTAGAATGTGCTTGTTGTTGTTGACTTCAATCTGAAGTTCACATATATGTTGCCTGGCTCGAAAGGGTCATCACATGATGCTAACATACTCAGTGACAACATGAGTCGTCCTGATGGCATAAATATCCCCGATTGCAAGTTCTACCTAGGAGATGCTGGCTAGGCATGTCGCCTAGGTTTTCTTCCGCCCTTCAGGAAAACCAGATACCATCTAAACGAGTTCGCTGGTAGGAACTATCCTAGGACTCCACATGAGTTGTTCAATCTCAGACACTCCAACTTAGAGTTACTATTGAGAGGTCCTTTGGAGCTCCGAAGAACAGGTTTAAGATCCCAGATCAGAAGTCATTCCACTCATTCCCCACTCAAGTTAAGCTCGTTCTTACTTGTTGCATTCTGCATAATTGGATCCTGCAATGGGGTTGTGATGAACTACTGCGTGAGGAAAAAGATGTGACGCCTGACGATGTTGTTAGCTCCGGCCATGGTGTGAAGGCATTTGACAACGAAGTCTGGAAGAACAAAAGAATGGAGTGGTCACAGACAATGTGAGATAACAGAGGGAAGATAAGGATCTGAAGAAGAAGAATAACAAGAGCAGTAGCAGAAGAAGAGAAAGAAGTAGCAGCAGAAGAGGAAGATGAAGAACTAGCAGCAGCGGAAGAGGATGGACTTTCCATCTAGTTAGCATCGATGACAAACTTTTCCCTATTCGGCCATATGGCTCTTAATAATGTGTACTGTCATTTGATAATAGGTAGGATGAACCGTAATTTATTTCGTGGCTAGGAGTGAAATTATGTTCAGATCGTGTGTGATAAGGTCATCACTAGAGAGAAGTAGTGAGAGCACCTTATGCAGGTCGTGTCCCATGTGTGCCTAATACAACACGATCAATCAAACGGCGGGTCAAAATTAGTTCTCTCATACAGCTACCCTAAATGCGGACAACCAAACTATGTGCAGATAGTAGTTTTTATGCTGTTTTTTCTCGGTCAGGGCCATTTGAGAAACACATGCAATGCAGTCAAAATCGATGCAACTAAGCAAACACGTCCTAAGTTTACCCTATGTCTCCCGACCAATCCGTAGCTTTACAATACTTGTGTTCACGTGTGGAATTCATTCCCCTCCCATTGCTTGAATATCGTGTTCATGTGTTTTTGAGGCAGATGATGACGAGTGTCGATCATGGTTATTATGTGAATAAAACAACCACGCCATGTCGTTCTCACGAGTTGTTGATGCTTCTTTGCGTTTGTTCCTGGTCGACGCCGATTAGTCCAAATGACGCGGCTGCTTTATATCGTTCTTTCTCGTTTCTGAACGAACAACCAGAGCCAAGATGATGGCGGTACCATTTATTTTGGGAACGCGTGTCCATTGGCATTATCAAAAGAAGAAGAATATTATCATTTTTTTCTGCATCCAATGTATATCTTGGAAGAATATGCCCAGGATATCTCCGTTCCGGAACAGGGATAGGCCAAAGCCGAAAGACGATGCAGGGGAGCGAGGAAAACCCACGACGACGACAAGAGCCACACGCAGCGAAGCCGTGTGGCATTTGCGTTCGTGTAAAGCTTGCCGCTTTATGCTTAGTGAAAGATTGAGGCAAATACTGAGCCTGCCGGGAAAGCGAGGAAGGAGGAAATACAACAGCGACCATTTTGCAGGGCCAAAAAAGCGCCGATCTGGGCACCTAATCTTGTCGTGTTGGAAAGGTTTATCTTTGGATAGAATAGTTTGCTCATGCGTCAAGGTCTCGGTTTTGTGTAAAGAAGCGAGGTGACAGCGGGGGCCTGGTTGATGTCTAGCTGTAAATACGCAGAATTCCATGTTAGGCACTGTACACGGCTGCTGCTCGCACACATGGTGTCTGTCTACTCCTCGTGGCCTGGACAAGGGAAATATAGTACAGTTATACTGGTACTAGTGGTGAGCACAGGCAGAAAAGGTTGGTGGAATTTTCTCATGAGCAGTGCAAAACGCCTTTGCTAAGTGGCACTAGCAGTGAACCCTCCCAGTCCCCGGTGAGGTGATGGAGCAAACACACCAAGACGGACGAAGGGGGCTGGATCCGATCCGTGTGGTCAACATCATGCATAATCTATTAATCATACCCATGACCATGTACTGTCGCTGGTGGCGTCGAGTCCAGTTCCCATGATTACACCCCAAGCCCGGCGTCCCGTTAAGAAACCCGAGAGGTGCCCTTCAATCAAAATTTAATTTAATTAATGAAGGAAGAAGAATAGAGCGAGTCGCGGATCATCAACGGTGGCAACAAGCCGCGGCGGTGGGCGTCGCCGTCAGCCCGATCGTGGGCGAGCACAGACAGACACAGGCGCGCGACGCGACGACGCAACTCGCCTCGTCCTCCCGTTGCTGGCGCGAGGGGAGGTTGGTAGCGAGTAGTAGGGGCCTGTGCATGATGTGTCCCCTAGATCCTCCACTAGGAGGGATGGAAAGGCGTGCGATATTTGGGGCGCGTATGTGGCTGCGCTCGGTCGCCCTATGCTTTTGCTCCTCCCTTCCCTTCAGTTTCGGTTCCAGCCAGATTAGATGCGTGTGTGTGTGCATGACCTTTGGGCTCGTGCCAGGGTCGACAACTGGTTGTTGCCTGCCGGTTACACTTCCGTAGCGCCAGCGGCCAGCACCAGCAGGCCCGGATCTAGTGATCTTGACCTATGGCTATGGACGGAAACCTCTAGAAGACCTATCTCTTTGGTACACTATATACAAAAAAAAAAGATTATTGATGGAAACTGATAAAAATATCATGGAGTATGTTGTTTGATTTGATTGGAGAATAGTGCCTCCTCTCCAAGGTATAGCAAGTACTGGTCAATTGCGATGAAAATAACGTTCATTGCTGACGTGACGTCATTGTTTTTCCCATGCTTTGCATGAGCCACCACTCTTTGTTTAAAGATGCCCACTTGTGTATTAAGAAGAAAACACGCTTAGATTAGTGATGCCGTGTTTGCAGGCAAACGCAACTTCTCTTTGTCTTCTTTTCAATGAATTGAAAATTCATAGCAAAAGACGAGTAAGCACATCACAAGAACCATGCCGTTTCGGTCCCGCTACCTTAGCAAGGGCATGCACGCACTCGGATTATCCTTCTTCAGATTACATGATTCGTGACTGGATTAATTATGCGCTAAATAAACAGAAGCAAACGTCCCCCGTGACGTAGCGACAGGACTACGGCTATCAGCAACAATATACTGCTTGCAGGTATTTCATCTCTCAACTCTCGATAGCACAACATGTCGTTTCACGTTACAAGTGTGAAGGATGGTGAAATAATGGCTCCGCTTGCCCACCTTACTGATGGGTCTGTGGGCGAATAAGCTCTCTGTCAATAAGTGACGGACCAACATGTCAAGGCCCAACACTCATCGTAAGGCCACGGCCACACTTATCGTGCTTGTCTCTTGTGTCATCTGGAATAAAAGAAACACCGGAGTGTTTCAAATTTTTTTTTTTGACAACACCATTCTACATTCCAAAGCTCATAAAAGATGAGCCCAAACTTGGGTCACCGCGGGGGCTAGGCACTTGGGCGCTATCATGCCACAAGAGTGATTGGTTGATGTCATTTCTGTTGACGGGCTAGTTGGGCCGCTCCTATATACTCTAAACTTCTTAATTAATGAGTGAGGCAAGCCTTTTGACTCTGTTTCAAAAAAAAAAAAAATCTCAATAGCACAGCAGCTGGCCTTATTCCATTTCCCCTGCATACAGTTATTCCCAGCCTTCTCAAAATATGCAACTAGGAAGATGGTTGTATATGTAGCGCACGACGGGCTAGCTCGACTTGTTATATTCTCTTTTCTCAAAAAAAGGGACTTGCTATATTCTCCAAAATTGACATGATAAGAAACAGAAAATCCACAGTAGTATAAAGTGTCATGATAACACCAAGATTCCACAGATTCGATCATGGGTCCTCAAAATGGCAGGTCACATCTTCCAGGTACAATAGCAAGGAAATAGAAATGCAGTATACAACAAAAGAATAGTGTCTTTCAACTTTGCGGCACAAAGTGAATATAAGAATCAACCGAGATTACAAGAGCTATACATTGTACAGGGCGCTACCAAGATTATTCTGAATCATGGCTTCTCCTTGTGGGTGATCCTAGTTTTAACGCGTCCTGAATTGGGAATTGTAGAACGTGAGAATCCATCGAGCAAAACATTTCAATATAGTTGTTAGTAGAAGCAATGGCATTTAAAAGAAATGCATTTTATACTTGCTGTGTAATAGAAAAGGAAATATAGATTAGGTTAATGAATCAAGAATCAATGGACACAGTAGCTTGTCCCATGAAAACCTAGTAAATGACTCGATCCAGCCATAACGATGATAAAACGAAAGGCATACTCATAACACATTGTGCAATATACTGGAATGCCGGCAATAATACGTACCATCAGCTTCTTCAAATTCAACTTCTTTAATCACTTCGGCAGCAGCATGGTACTCAAACCTGCAGAAAGAAAACGTCGAAGAATTGGACTAGTACACCAGTAAAAGCAGTAGATGTTTGCAGACATCTAACATTTTGAATCAAAGCCTTTGGCTAGATGCACTTATTAAAATGAAGCCTTGGGTTAAAATGTGAGACACAAATGTGTTATGGTTAACAGGAAGCAACATGTAAGCTTAATAAATTAACTTTTTACCTGTTAGAGGAAGCCACCTCAGGTTCATACTCAGATGTGCTCTTGATAGCCTTAACGATAACATCAACAATTTCTTTCTTTCTAGTGCTGGCCATTAAACAATCATACTCGGTCGGCACGATGATTGCGAAGAAGTTATCACTGAGCTTGCTTATATATAGCTTATCAACAGCTGCAAGTGCTATTCTTCTCTTCAATATATCAGCATCAGGGTCGACAAGGTAGAGAGCAAAGTCTGTGATCACAAGGATGCGCCTTTTCATCTTTCCTGACTGAGTGAACTTCAACACCTTGTCCGCAAACAGAACTTTGTTATCCCCTGAAATATACCAAGGACCACCTTACATGCTTATGGACTGATGTTATGCAGTTACGAACTTACAATACCCAAAGCTCACGCTGTTGTCCATGAACAGGACAGTTGTCAGTGGTAACCAACAATTGCCATCACTATGGTGCATATCCCTTACAGACTTACACAGCTAGTAGCCTACGATCATGCGCTAGATCCCTAGTTCTTAATATTCAAGAATGCATAGAGAAGATACATTAGTTACTATGTTGCACCCCATCACCTGTCAATGCAGTAATGGTAGAGCTGACTAGTTTCACAAGTAGGAGGACGCTATTAAAAAGACATAAAATGCAGTAGAACTCTAGTCCCTTTATTATTTCATAGAAAGATGCACATCAAAATATTTGATCCAATCGCTCGGCTACCAGGGCTAAGCTCGCCGAGTTCAGACAATCCAAGATGTGATTTGACCATTCAAGTTCGTGTACATTCACACAGAGACTACCGAACGCACGGGATCCATTTCAGAAGACTACCACGAACCGAATCAGTCGATCTCCAATAAGACCACACTCAACGTATACTACACGGAAATAATCAATGATGCAGAAAGAGACGGACGATACCTTGCTTGGAGAGGATCTTGGCAAGGCACGGGTCGTTGGCCACGCCGATGTAGTCGCCCTTGCAGTCGCGGTAGACGGCCGCGCGGCGCCGCACCTTGGCACCCATGAGCATCCCGGCCGCGGGCGCCGGGACCATTTCCTCCGCTTCGCTGCTTGCCGCCGGCGGCGGGGGCGGGGGCGGGTCAGCGCGCTCGGGCTCCACCTGGATCCGCCTCAGCGGCCGGAATCGATCCATCGGCGAGACGCGAGAGCGACTTGGGGAAATCACGCAACAGGTGAGAAGGGCTTTTTTTTCCAGAACAGACGAAAAGGGCTCTGGCCGCTAGTGACTTTAAACTTGGGCTTTATTGCTGCAATGGTTGGGCCGAATTGACGGGCTTTGCCTGGGCAAAAGTTTAGCTAGGCTGGAATTCCCATAGAAGAAAAGATTGCAATTGCTATGTCTCGCTGATCATTGCGAGGCCGGTTTTGCTATTTCTTAGGTATCTGAATATTTTTCTCAAGTCAGTCACCATCTTCCTTTCTTCCTTCTTTCACGCCGCAGAAGATAGCCCTACTATCTACCTTATAGGAAAGTCATAGCCCCATCATCTACCTTATTAAGGGGTGGGTGCGCAAGGGATCGCTGGAGTTTTTTCCCATGAGGCGGAGCTTAGAGGGATGGTTGGGGCGGCAGCCAGCATGACGGTGGGGGAGGGCGAGGAGGCAATGCAGCGAAGTTGTCGGCCGCTCGCGTGAGGGGGGTGGGGGGTGGGGGTAAGCCTCGGTTGATCGGCGGCTACGCGAGGAAGAAGAGGATGTAGGTGAAGATCAACATTGGCATGATTTTTAACCGTTGGATAAAGATATAGAGACCCTGAATTAAAGTGAATCATGCATTTTTATTTTCATGTACCTGAGAGATAGACGGTCCCTAGCGAGACAGATGCTATGGGAGCCCTTATTCAGCGAAATCCCAGTTTGCCGCGCGACGACTCGCATATCCCTACACACGTAAATGAGTCAGCCCAAGTAGAACTTTTGTATGTGTGGGGCAATCCATTTTGGGAATCTCCTTGAAGGTTCCTAATCTATTTTGGGAACGTTTTAGCAGGTTCCTAAACTAGGTTATTTCCTGAGTTTTCCCCAATTTTTGTTTTTGTTTTTGTTTTCTGTTTTTCTTTTTTCTTTTCAAGTTTATTTTTAAAAATATATAAATAATGGTCCTATTTTGAAAACTCATTCACAAATTCAAAACAATTTGTGTTTCCAACAATTTTAGTGTTTTCAAAATTTCCCTTTTAAAACATTTGTTTAAAAATTTAAAAATGTTTTTGGTTCAATTTTTTTGAAAATTTAAACAATATTCCTGTTTTTAAAAGTTTTACACAAATTCAAAAAATGTTCTATAATTTCAAAAAGTGTTCACAGTTTACCATTTTGTTGGAATATAAAAAATGACAAATATTTTTCCAAAACTTATTCATAAATTTAAAAACGTCTGTGAATTCAAACTTCCAAAAAATGTTCTTGTTTTCTAGAATTTGTTGAAAAAAATCAAAAGGTCAGGAGTTTCAAAAGGCGTTCAAGGTTTCAAAGAATCTTCCATTTCTAATTAGTTTTTCACAAATTGAAAACATGTTTGAAAATTTGAAATATGTTCCTGTTGTTAGAAAATTTGTTCAGATATTTAGAAAAGGTTTTGCACTTTCCGAAATATGTCCGGAATTGATTTTTTTTATCTCAGTTTATTCTAAATATGTTTGCTATAGTAGCTCATTCTAGTTCGCGGCAGTAGGGTGGCACGGTTCTGCAACTGTAGTTGGTTATTTTAAGATTCGCGACGCTCTTCAATCACTAACGGCAGGTGGTCAAGTTCCTAGGAACACGCAATCGACAACCAGGCTTGTTGGGCGCTAGGGCTATATGTCACCCATGCTGATTCCTAATAGGAATTGCCTACGGGCCACATTTAGTAAGCCGGCCACTAACAATGTTGCTTCGTTGCGTGCAGTAGGCTCCTGTAGGTACGGTTTTCCTTGGTTTGTTTTTATCTTTTTTGTGTTCTTTTGTTTTTTCTACAGTTTTATTTATTTTTACACTGATTTTCTATGGTTTTCCTTTATATTACATTTTGCTTTGGGTTTTCTTCGCTCTAGGTTTGTGAGTGTCCGGTTTATTTCTTTAGATTTATTTGCTTTCTCACCAGTTTTCATCGGTTCCTTTTTTTTGTTTTGCTTTGGTTTCTTTATTTTCTCATTGGTTATTTTGCTTTTTCTTTCTTTTTTATACCTTACTTTTTTTATTACTTTCTTTTTTTCATAGTTTTCTTCCCTTTTTAATTTTTCTTTTTCAGTTTTATTATTTTTTACGCATGTCTTGGTGTTTAGTACACAACGTAGATTTTTAGACCGCACATGAAACATTCTTATGATACACTTTTGTCATTTTTTCCAATGCATGGTGTAAATATTTTAATACACAATAATATGTCTTACAAAAAGTTGTACATTTTTTAACCTATGGGGAACTTTTTTTTCCATCAGCGGAATATTTCTTTAAAATGTCATTCACATTTTTTTAGTGGTACAAGACTTTTTCATACAGTACGCACATTTTTTGACCATGTCAAAAAATATTTTGGAGACTCTTGAAACATTTGGTATATGCGTTTGAATGTTTGGAACATATTTTCTGAATTATTCGAACAGTTTATATATTTAATAAACATTTATTAAAATGGAAGATACATATTTATATATAAGCGATTTGTTTTAATTTAGCAACATTTTCCGCGCACTTGATTAACATTTTCTTTACGCATTTAACTTTTTTTCAACGCAAAAAATCATGTAAAGTGCTTTTTGTATCATATATATTTGAAATGTAAAAATTAAAAAAAGAAAATGGAAATAAAATGTGAAGAAAAACAAAAAAACGTGCATGATGTTAGCACGATGGTACAGCTGGTGACTGGGCCGGCACTGCTCCCGCTCTATGAAGCAAGCCATTCATAGGATACGCAATGGGCGGCAGATAGCTGCGAGTCCTGGCTAGTGCGCTGCCCTTTTTTTGCAAAATTTTCATCGCATCCAATGTGTTTGCCCAGCCAGAGGTTCTTATGGTGGTATCATGAATGAAATCTAACGGACGAAGAAAACACTTATTTCACGTCTCAACTGTTCATAAATTTCAAAAAATGTTCGTAAGTTTGAGAAATGTTCATGAATTTCGAAAAATGCTTTTTAGTTTAAAATGGTCACGACTTCTATAAAAGTTCACGGTTTTGAAAAAACCTCATTAAAATTGTAAAATGTTTGCAATATCAAAAAATGTTCACAAATTTTGAAAATGTTGGCAAGTTTGGAAATTATTCATGAATTTGAAAATTATTCCTGATCTTCGTAAAAGTCCGCGAATTTCAAAATTCTTGTGGATAGCCTTTTCCTTGGCACCACCACCTAGCGCTGGTTGTCGAATCGGGCGTTGGCCTCGCCATCCTCAACGTTTGTGTCGTTGTTCCCACACTTGTTCCTTTGATTCCGCCTCGGCCTCCCGTTTTTGCCGCACACATTGGATGTTTTGGGGTCATCGATGTTGCCTTTTTCTCGGTGAGCGAGTTGTCTTCCCGAGCGCAGAACTTGGTCATCTTGACTGTAAGTGCGTCCATTGTCTTCGGCTTGTCATGGCCGAAGTCTATGAAGGGTCACTCGATGTTTATGTTGTTTCTGAATGTCATGAGGGACTCATCATCACCACAATCGTCAATTTCATTTTTCTTCTTGAGGAACCGGGTCCAGAACTTGCGTATGGACTTGCCCGGTTTTGGCTTGATGATGGCCAGATCATCGCCATCCACAGGTTAACTTGTGTTCCCTAAAACTTTGTGATAACCCACAATTGTAGGGGATCGTTTGTAGTCCTTTCGATAAATAACAGCGTCGAACCCAACAAGGAGCTAAAGATAGAATTAATATTCTTTCAATTTCTATCGACCATTGATATAACTCTACGCACGCTAACGCTTACTTTACTTAGAAACAAGTAATAAACTACTTTATAGGTTTAATTGGATAGGTTTGCAAGATAATAAAGACACTTAAATAAAAGTTAGGAGCTGTTTAGATAAGGAACAATTAAGTTAGTATAGCGAGTGTGGAAAAGTGGTGATAGGATTTGTGAGATTGTCCTAGGCAATTGATAACTATATTGGTCATCGTTGCAATTTTATATGAAGGAGAGGGATAAGCTAACACACTTTTCATATTTGGATTGCATGAACTTATGATTGGAAATCTAGCAAGCATCCGCAACTACTAGATTTCATTAAGGTAAACTCAACCATTGCCTTAAGTATAAAGTCCATTTTATTCCATATGCAACAATTCTCTTACTCGGATTTAAGCTGTTGTCACCCTCGCAACTCACTATAAGAAAATCATGAACATATTGTGACACCCTACAACGGTAATCCCGCGTGTGTGCGCGGCACGGAAGGCACTATAGGACAGCACCATAATAAAAACATACATCTCAAACCAATTACGATCATCAATCAACCCATAGGGCAAAAAGAATCTACTCAAACATCATAAGATGGCTACACATCATTGGATAACAATATGAAGCATAAAGCACCATGTTCAAGTAGGGGGTACAGCGCGTTGTGGAAAGTTGACCACTGATAATAGATGAGGGAAGGTGATGGAGGTGTTGATGTAGATGATGGAGTTGTTGTAGTACATGGCCGTCACACGATGTTTCCCCCGACGGGGTTCCGGTGTCACCGGGAGAGAGGGGGAGAGAGAGCCCCCCTCCTTCTTCTTGCTTGACCTTCCCCCTAGATGGGAGGAGGGTTTCCCCTCTGGTCCTTGGCCGCCATGGCTCTCGGAGGGGAGGAACCCCCTCTGATATTGGATCTGTCTCTGTTTCTTCTCTGTTTCACGACCCTGTTTCTGGCTGAAAACCGTTTTTTAAATTCCTAGAGATTTGTACCTCCGACCGAGCTAAAAATTTAACATGCTTTTTTTCTCAAATAGGCTTCCTTTCGCTCGAAGGAGAGCTCCAACTGACGTACGACATGGCCACAAGGGGCCCCGGCACGACCCTCGGTTTGTTAAGCCCATGGCCCTCCGTTTGCGTTGATTCTTGCGCCAAAAGTTCACATATATTCCATAAAAAAATCTTCATAAATTTTTATCACGTTTGAACTTCGTTTGATATGNNNNTTCTACGAAACAAAAAACATGCAAAAAAACAGGAACCGGCACTGGGCACTAGATTAATATGTTAGTCCAAGAAATCATATAAATTGTAGCCAAAAGTGTGGAAATAGTAGGGTATTGGCATGAAACAATCAAAAATTATAGATAAGACAAAGACGTATAAGCTACCCAAAGCTTAATTCATGCTCGTCCTC
>CBMN010751151.1:0-10042 GCA_000582825.1 Hordeum pubiflorum | reverse complement strand
ACACATCCGAGTGAAACACCTGAGCCGTAGCTAGACTTCGCCCCTCTATTCGTACCCCTAGTACTATTGTCAGTGTCATTCCCACGACACTGACCGTTGGACACATGTTTGTTGGCCGTTGAGTGGCCGCATGCCCCTATTGGTCATTTCATTGCTCCGGAGTAAATAGTCGCCCCTTCTCAACCGTTGCTAGTTGGCTTTTCATTTGATTTGACAAGTGTTTTTCTGAGCACCCCTCTCCGAGAGATGTGAGTGAATCCTTTGAGAGAAACCTCACAGCCAAAACTTAGTTTGTGGTTCAGTATCATAGAGAACTAAGTTGAGTTAGCTTGTGGCTATTACCCTTGAGAGCTACCCTTCGTATTTTTCCCTCGTTGTACTTGAAACGATATGTTTGTTTGTTTGTTTGAATGTTTTTCATCTACTGTCAGTGTCATTATTTTTTCTTCTAAGTTATTTCCAACAGTAATTTATCTTCAAGTAGAATTGCATTTGTTTACTATTGTTACTTTGTGTTGTGTTGAAATATTAGTTTTTTTTAAGAAATTTAAATCTCCTATCCACCCTCCTCTAGTCGACAATCTTTGATCCTACAGTTGCTTTTGAGCTTAGATATATGTAATTTATGTTTGGTGGCCTTGAACAGTGTTGTTGTTTTTCCTTAGAAAAGGGGCATGCCGATCTATTATGCGCGCAGACAAGGTGTTGGATGTAAATGTTTTTTCTTCTTTGATAGGCTTTGCAAGGGTAGCATGCCGGAATAACTGAATTTCTAAATTCTCTGGAGAATTTCATTCATCTCTTCACGGGGTTGGCACGTCAGCACTAGCGGCACAGCCATGGGCATGGTGAACCCCGATCCCTCACTCATGTCCACCTCCTCTTTCCCCATCCGCTCCCACCTGAAGCACTGCACCATCACCCCAAGAGCTACTCCCATCGTCCTCCACGCTAGCCCCTCACCGGGGCACTTCCGTCGACCCATGCCGAATGGCATCATCCTCATCATATGTTTGTGACCGTTGTCTCCAATGCCATTGCCAACCTCAAACCTCTCGGGCATGAACGCATTCGGGTCATTCCACATGGTAGGATCTCGTTGCATGGAGTACACATCAACCAACACCATTGTTCCGCACACGATGATGTACTGCCCGCCAGCAACGACACAGTCAGAGGAGGCTTGGTGCGGGGCAAGGTGCGGGGCGATAGGGTACAACCGAAGGGTCTCGGTGATGATGCAACGGAGATAGGGGAGGCATGCAAGATCACGCTCCTCGAGCAGCCGAGCTGTGCCCACAACGGCGTCGATCTCATCCTTCGCTTTCGCAAGAACGCGGGGGTTGTTAAGTAGGAGAGCCATTGCCCACTCGATCGTGCTAGATGACGTGTCTGTCCCGGCTTGAAGCAAGCTCTGCATAATCATATTATGAAAAGGAATGTGTCAATATCACAATTTTATGAATTTAAAACGCACCAATCGAACAGTCAATCAAGGCAAGTGTGAGTGATTGTGCGTCACAAATCACAATATGCGTGTATATGACTCTTATCGTGATGTATAATGTATTGACTCCATTCTCAGAAAGTTTGTGACAGCAGGTTAACATAATTATATTCAAGATGTCCAGATGAAAATAACTTGAGAATTTCTTCATAACCAGGCCTAATATCAATGCTTTCGAGTAAACTAGTGAGAAATGGCGACTTGGCTTTGTAAAATCTTTGTAAGACTGAGCTACCTGTGGCTACGTGTATCTCACTGCCAGTACATTTAATTAGTCGATATTGAATTATTGTCACTAGCAAATGGCCTGTGCAGTACACATCAGACTGTGTTGTCATAAACTAATTGCGTGGCTAGTAGTGTAAACATGTGCAGCACAAAGTTGAAAGTACACTAATTGAGACTTGAGAACAAAAATTAAGCCTTTAGTGGTAGTAGATCACATCACCACAGCTCAGAAACACTGAGTTATTGACGCTAATAATTAGCTAATGCATGCATACGGACACTTGCTAGTATTATTTCGTCTGTGCAAACGCTCACTCACCAGGCAGATTGTGCGGATGACCACGTCGGCGTAAGATTCTGGCGACCCCTCCTGCTGCCGGAGCAGGTCCCCAATCACCGTTCTCCGTGCCGGCGTCGACGTCGTGTCCTCGGTGACAGCACCGGCGACGTCGTGACGGTGGTGAAAGCGTCTGTACTCGTCGACGAGACCCTGGCCGAACTCGTGCCGCTCCTTGGCCAGGCCGGCGAGCCTCCTCCTCGTCCTTCCGAAGTCCAGCAGCCGTAGCAATGGCAAGAAGTCGTGCCGGTTCGCCGCACCAGCGGCAGCGAACCCTGCCTCGGTCATCGTCTTGAACCGGAGGACCTCGTCCTCCGCCATGCGCCTCCCCGCGACCATGGCCATGATCACGTTGACGGCAAACTCGAACGCCGTGAACTTCACGCTGACCGCCGTGGCGCCCAGACGGGTGGCCAGCCAGAGTTTCCGTGCCATGGCGCGGGCCTCGGCATCGCGGGCGGAGGTCGTCAGCGAAAGCCGGTGCGCGGAGAGCGCGTGCACGGTAGCGATGCGGCGGAGGTGGCGCCAGACAGGACCGTAGCTCGCGCCGGCGATGCTGGGGCACTCATCGCCGCTGAGCAGCCGCCGCGACGCAAGCTCCGGGCGATCTGCGAGCGCGACGTCGTGGACGGTGAAGCACTCCTCGGCAATGGCCGGGGAGGAGACGAGGAGGACCGGCCTTGTGCCGAACCGGAGAAGGAGGAGACCGGCGCCGTCCCGGCCACCGCCGTAGCGCACGGCGAGCGCGGCGAGAGAGCGGTGCAGCGGCTTCTTGAGGAGATGGAGGTGGCCGAGGACGGGAAGCGCTGGTGGGCTCGGGATGCCGCCATTGCTAGAGTTCTTGCCACGAGAGGAGAGCAAGTACAGGAGGAGGAGGAGAGAAGCTAAGAGCAAGGCATGCGAGAACGAGACCTCCATGACCATGAGTAAGGTGCTTGATCAGTTTGCATGAAGTTCAACAATGTCTTGGTGTTTATGTAGACTTTTTCCAGCTATGGAAACCTAAATAGTTGGTGGTTAAGACGTAAGAGGGCTGCTATGCCTACTGCATATTCAGTACGATATTTTTAGAGAATATTCAGTACGACTTTTCATAGCAGTTCAGGCCAAAGCAAGGGGGTCCCTGGTCATGCTGCATGATACAGCTTTTTTTTGTCTGACGATTGACTTTACAAGATGGGATCTGTGTGTGTCAAGATTAAAAAAAAAATTGAAGTCACCATTAGCAAGATCCGGCATTAATGGTGATGCTGACACTGATTAAACCACTATAATTTTATCTCCATTATATTTTGAATATTTATTGGTTTGGCTTCATCCGGCTTAACATAGGGGCATGGTGTTTCTGATCCTGAGTTCATCTCCTTCTATGATCAACCGTAAATTCTATAAAACAGCAAAGAAAATAAATAAAATGGAAAAATTGGCCAAAAATGCTCAGGTTTTCTAGAGTCGGAAATTTCTTGGCGATATGACTCAGAGGAGCTCTGAACAAAAATCGAAGCTCCGAAAAAGGTTCGGGAATTGGGGCTTCGGAACATTGGTTTTTCTCAGAGCTCTTCTGATGTCAAATCGTAACCGAATTTTACACGCTTCTAGAAAACTTGAGCATCTCTGGTTTCAAAAAAATAATCAAATATTCTTTTTTTTAAATAACTGTTCACTTGGGAGCAAATATTTAGCGCTGGTATATTTTTGTGATTTTTTAAGAAAGGCCAAGGCAAGTAGCACATGCCACACTTATAGATATCGAAAAATACATCCAAGTCCTGCCTTTTTATGAGACTTTCAATGGGATTAAACAACTATAATAAATTGTGTTTTGAATGACATCTACTCCCTCCGTTTCTAAATATAAGTCTTTTTAGAAATTCCATTATAAACTACATACGAAGCAAAATGATTGAATCTACACTTTAAAGTATGTCTACATACATCTGTATGTAGTTCGTAGCGGAATCTCTAGAAAGACTTATATTTAGGAATTGAGGGAGTAGTGTCTTGGCTTGGTCTTGACAGGTCTACATAGACAAAAGACAATAACACGTCCCGTCGCTTTAGAGTATATGAAGTTTGATAAATCAGATACAAGGTGAATAAGCTACTTAAAGGAAAAATGAAAGACGGCAAAGCCCTCACCATTCGAAGGTATCTTTTTTTTTTTTTGCGTTGACCAAAGACAGGATGCTCTGGAACAATGTCTTGGATTTTTTCTTTTGTTGGACAGGAACATGTCATGTGGTGGTTAACTGTATGCTGGCTGGAGGTGACAAGGAGGGAATAGACAACTTGACTCGCTCGTCCGACGACTAACCTGTTGTAGTGTCAGGCAAGAACAACATGCCTTTAACGTGTCGAGCGGTTCTTGGCACACGGATATTTTCTGCGTTAAGAGTTGGACAGGGATGTGTGCCCTGCTCATTTATGTTTATTTGCTCAAGCGGGAAGACAGTTTCTTGCTACCCTCCAAGCAAACACACATCTTTGAAGGAGCAGGGCACTTCCATAAAAACGCTCAGACGGCTCGTCATTTGTCCGGTGCGCTGCTCGTTGCGACTGAAGATGAACGAAGTCGTTCATCAAGCGTCAGCCGGTATGCGTTCCTCACCGTGAAGATGTCGTTACGCTCCGGTTTTCAAGCGAGGACATCCTCTCTTAGACATGTGCAGGTACGAATTTTAACAATCTACTCAACAACCAATGGGGCAAAATACTGTTGGAGAAGGTCCATACGCCACGCTTCACGCGTGCATCCAGCAGCTCGGACACTCTCTGTAGACGACACCGGCCCTACACAATGATAGGTTTACCAGAGCCTCCATTCGGGATACAACGGTCTCTCCAAATGCGTCTTGATTGGCCATTGCGCACCCTCCAAATGATGCCCCGTTTCAAGAGTTCAAGCCCATGAGCAATGCCTTGCCAAGTGGTGAAGAATTAGAAGGGAAAGTTGTATCCTCCAGATTACCAGTAGGAAAATACTTAGCCTTCAATACCCGTGAGTACAAGCTGTCTGGGTGAGTCAGAATTCGCCAAGTTTGGCGCGCCAGCAGTGCTTGGTTGAATAAACGAAATTCCTGGAACCCCATGCTTCCATGCGACTTTGGTTGGATTAGCTTTTCCCATGCAAGCCAATGCGTTTTGCGTCGACCTTTTTCAGCCCCCCACCAGAAGTTTCTTACCATGCCAGTTAGGTCATCACAAGTTGATGCTGGTAGCTTAAACACACTCATTAAGTAAGTCGGGAGTGCTTGAGCAATTGATTTAATTAGCACTTCTCTCCCACTCTGTGCCATCGAGTCACACCACGTTACAAACCTGTTTGTGATTTTTTCTTGAATGTTCTGAAACCGGCCTTTGCTCATACGCCCATTAGGAGTAGGTAGTCCAAGGTATTTCTCTTCAAACTAATATTCTGCACCTCCAACACCCGTATGACATCTTCCCTATCACCTTGTCTGCACTGTTCATCGAATAATATGGAGCACTTCTGAGGATTAATTAGTTGCCCTGTAGCACTAGCATATACATCCAGTACTCCCTTGATTCGTTGTGCCTCCCCTTCTGTTGCATGAAAGAACAAAAAGTGTATCATCCGAGAATAAAAAGTGTGAAATACCGGATGCTCTGGGACACACTCTCAAAGGTGAAATATGTGCATCTCCCACCTCCTTCTTGAGCAAAGCTGCTAGACCGTTGGCAACAAACAGAAATAGGAATGGTGAAAGAGGATCTCCCTGCCGTAGCCCATGCCACGGTGCAAATGAATTTGAGAAGGCTCCATTAATTTTTACTGTGTATCTCACCGAGGTGACACATGCCATTATCCAACTCACCCATCGATGATCAAAGCCCAACTGTTGCATCACTCGCTCCAGGAATATCCAATCCACCATGTCGTGCGCCTTCGACAAGTCTAGCTTATATGCGCAAAAACTTCTATCTGGATTCTTATCGTTTCTAATAAAATGAGTACATTCAAAAGCCATAATGCATTATCAGTAATGAGCCTCTCGGGGGCAAAGACACTCTGATCCGGTGAAATAATCTCTCCCAAGAGAGGCCTTAGTCTGTTGACTAAACACTTAGCAATCACCTTATATATAACATTACAGAGGCTTATTGGACGGAAATCTGACAATTTGACCGGCTCATCAATCTTGGGAATCAGAACAATGGTTGTCAAGTTAACACCATCTGGCATATGAGCTGAGTTAAAAAACAATTGTACTCTGATATGATATCCTCTTTGACAATAGCCCAATGTGTTTGAAAAAATTTAGCTGGAAAACCATCCGGCCCCGACACCTTTAGGGGCCCGATCTGAAACATCGCATCACTAATCTCCTTACCAGAGGATGGAGAGCACAATTATTCATTCATTTCAGCCGTAATTACTTGATCAAACAAGGACACCACCTGGTCTGCATTCAAGGAAGCATCAGCAGAAAACAGATTTTGGAAAAAGTCCAAAGCCATACCTTCCATAACTTTCTGGTATGTTTGCTTCACACCAGTACTGTCCACTAGGCCTTTAATCTTGTTCTTCCTCGCTCACCAAATAGCTCGTTGATGGAAAAACTGCGTGTTACGATCACCTTCTCTGAGCAAATCAATGCGAGACCTTTGGTGCCAGAGCATCTCTTACAGTAATTCATCTAGTCGATCTGGCTCTTGCCGAATATTCTTGCGTGTGCGTTCATGTTCATTAGTTCCTCTAACATGGACCTAGATTTTTCAATTTCCTGTACTACGTTCCCAAATTTCTTGCGGCTCCAGCCATGAAGTTTTCCCATCAATTTATCCAAGGATACTTTAACATCATGTAGGCTATGCTTTGTACCTCCCTCACGCCAAGCTTCTGCCACAACCTCCTCAAGGGCCGCTTTGCGTTCCCACATTACTTCATAACGCCGTACACACCTCACCCTGTCGCCGGATTCAGGCGTGCACCGCACTAGGAGAGGGAGGTGGTCTGAACAGGAAGAAATCAAGTGCTTCACCCGATGCCTCTAGGAATTTATTTCTCCATGCATTATCAGCCACTGCCCTATCAAGTCTCACTTGCACGTTAGCACGCCCACTGCGTTTATTATCATGTGTGAACGGGTATCGAGAGAAGCCTAAATCTGATAGGTTGCAAGCTTCCAACACATCCCGGAAAGCAATCATCTGGCCAGGAGGCCTTGGTGTATCCGAAAAATGCTCGTAGTCCCACATTACCTCATTGAAATCTCCTGCCAGGAGCCATGGTATGTCATCTTGAGATTTCAATCTTTTCATCCCCTCCTACATTAGGTGTCTATTTTCCATCCTCGGTTCCCCATACACAAACGTGATTCTCCAAATTTGATCATCAATGGGTAACCGGACATACGCATCAATCCATCTTTTATTACAATCACGAATATCAATGTACTGAGATTCGTCCCAAAACAAAGCTAAACCACCACTGTTACCATCACTACTGACTCCTTCAAAACCACGCAGACCAATGCGATTACGAAGGCGATACATCTTATCTTTTTGCTGCCTAGTTTCACATAAAAAGACCAAGCTCGGCGAATGGGCTCGAGTGAGAGCCACGAGATCACGGACTGTCGAGGCGTTCCCCGCACCCCGGCAGTTCCATACAATGCAATTCATTGCTCGTGACGGGGCACCACACGTGGCCCCGTCAGTTTACTGATGGACCCTGGACTGGTTGCCTCCATGTACACCTCACACTCCTTGCTAGTTGCTTCATCTTCCCCTTGTTGAGCTTCTCTCTTCCCCTTCTTTTGAACACCACCAACAGGAACGTCCACGAACGGCACCAGAGCCTTGCCTCCAAGATCAACCTGAACCTGCCCAATCAGACCATCCACCTGCCTCTTCCCCAGAATTGAATCATTATACTCCATAGAATCCATAACACTACCGAACGAGACATTCAAGGAGTCAAGGCCATGCAAAACGGGTATCATGTCATTCGACCTGGGTATTTTGTCTCTGATTACTAGTGGTCCATGTTTCCTTCCTACATGCACTTTCTTTCCCATGCAATCACTCTTATTTTTCTAACGTGGTCTAATTTGTTCTCCTCCCTGTTTACTAGTAGCTTGTGCTTCAAACTGTGCCTTCATCTGTTGTACTTTGCTACAGTCTGGCTTCTCCTTAGCAAGTTGCAGCCGAATTATGTCCACCTGGCTTGCCAACAACTCATCATCCTCCACCGTCCCTGGTATATCCTTCTCCTCAAACCCATCATGAGCATCAACTATGTCTGTTATTCCATGACCCTGCTTGGAGCTGCTGGCTGTCGGTCGTTCCGCTTGGCAAGTCGCGGAGCCGGCGCTACCCAAAGATAAAATCCATCCCGCACTGTGCCCTTGGTTGGCCTGGCGAGGCTGTGAACGCCAGTCCCTGCTCATACTTCTTGAACGGGGAGCAGTGGAGGGTGGAGTCATAAGCCTTTGACGGGAGTCTCAGCTTCTTTTTCTCACATGCCTCTTTGTCATGCCCCATGAACCCACAAAAGAAACAGAAGTGTGGGACTCTTTCCTATTTCAACATGAATTGTGCGTTTGGTTACACCTTTCACCTTATACTCAAGTGTGACCTCTTTCTGTAGTCTCCTATTATAGGGCAATTTAACTCGAATCCTTAAGAACTCGTTGGTGCAGTGCCCAACATCAGGTGCATCCACCTCCAGGACCTCTCACAATGTGCCTCCTAGAGCGTTTCCATATGTCCGCTTCTTCCAGGGAACATAAAAACATGCACCCAAACCGGTACAGAGTCTAGTGCAGTTTCAGAAGGGCGAGCATTATCATCAAACGGGATCACCAGCAGCGCATCCCCGTCATAGATCCACGGCCCTCCCATGGCCACAAATCTGTAATCTCCTTTAGAGAAGAAGGTGATTAGGTAATAGTTTTTCCGCACGGGCTTGAATTCAACTCTTGTACGCAGCTGCCACATTTTCTCAAAGTGATCAGACAAGGTTTTCGCACTAGGACGCTTCTATGATCTGTACAGGCTCATAAGTTTCCAACCAATCTTAGCTTCTTCTTCCTCTTCCTCGTCAAAATCCACTGCCACAAACGCGACGTCTTCATGTCCACTTCCCCGCCAATCTGCGCATCCGCTCCCTCTGGTAGCCCGCCTATAGACGACGGCCCATCACAGTTGCTATCTTCCATCACCTCCTCTTGTGCCTACACACCTGTCGGCTTGCTTACCACGATCGCGTCGCTGCCAGAAGGCTTTGGGTGATCAAGATCCTCATCGGCTCCCCCATGATCACCCTCACCTCTAGCAGCAGACGGTGACCACGACATCGCTAGCAAAGGACGAGATTTTTCGGGATATGGGTCAGGAGGGTTGGCAGCGCTAGACGCAAGCTTAGTACCATAGGAGTTAGGGTTACGGCTATTAATAGGCGCAACCTGTGTTCATGACCGCCGCACGGAGCACGGATCGGATCCATAGGAGACCGACGGAGACTCTGAGATGACAGAGACATCGGAGACGTAGCCGGGCGGGATTCCTTCCGGTGTTCCGGTATGCTTCCATCAGTGGTAGGTGGCGGAGGTGACGTGAGATCGCCCATCGCCAGCGCAACCCTAAACCTTAGACGAAGCAGACCTATTTTTTTGCCGCTTTTCTGCTCATTTATGTTCAATTGGAAAAGCCATGGTCATCCACGTTCAGTGGGAAGATAGATATCTCAAGAGCAAGGCTGTGTTTCAGGCCACTCGCAGTTTCACACATGAAATGCATGAAAAGGAGAAATTTAGCAACACTTCACTATTAAATCCTCCATGTATTTTTTGGTGAAAGGTAAAATCTTCCATGTAGAAAAGATAAAAAGTCCAGGACCTGCGAACCAACCTATTATTGAATGGTCAGGAGAACAGTGATATCCCCAGCCAACTAGGGTTCAAGTCCTAGACTTACGAGTAATTTTAATATGCTTCCTCTTACCC
>CBMN010751146.1:0-15285 GCA_000582825.1 Hordeum pubiflorum | reverse complement strand
TAAATCAGGGTGAAATACTACCCGCGAAGACTGTTGTGATCCACTATACTTGTGGGTTATCACCGTCCTCCTCCTTCTCTTCCGTCTCCGGAAGGTCTCCTCCATATCCCTCCATCATCCTTCTTCTGTCCTTGCTCTGGTCGGCCTTCTCCACATGATTTATCTCCCCCTGTCCTCCCCAATCTCCCCATCCGCTTGGGTCTAGGAATCCCCGTCGCCGGTGACCCATCCCTTGGATGTCCCTTGCCTACTCATATCTCCGGTAGCCCCGTCCATCTACCACCCCCATCTGTCGCCAAGATGCATTTGTCGTACCACATGGTATGCCACTTTCTCTTGGCATTTCATTTCCCCTGTTTATTATTAGCTAAATCACTTGCTTGACACTAGGGAAATATTGTTTAGTTGATGTTGGTTACACCAATGGTCCAGGATTTCTTGCTCCATTCAGATCGACTCGGTATCACTGAAAAGAGTGGGTATCAAGTCAAGGACATCCTCAAACTCCCAAAGAGATGTACAACTTGCGCCATTCCCGATCTAGAAATGTAGTCAAGAGAACATTTGGGTTGTGGAAGAAAAAGTGGGCTTTCCTACGTTGTCAATCTTTCTTTGACATAAAGGACCAAGTACAATGCGTCCATATGATGTTGAATAAGATGCAAACTAAATGGAAAATGCTTACGATGAACAAATATTATTGCAGCTTCGAATTATTAATGTTTGTTGTGTGTTACGTAACTTTGCAAGGGATAGACAAAATGTGATGGACGATTTGTTGCTGCAGGAAGTGGATAATGAAATAGCCTCTTCTCAAGATGATCCTCTAGACGATGCTAACTTAATTAGGAGTGCTCAAGTCAGCACTCAATGGACCAAATTTAGAGAGGAGCTAGCTAATGACATGTTTGATGAGTACCTCGTGAGGCATGCTGAACTAGAGTTGGAGTAGGATGTGTGGGTCAACTATATAATGGTGTTCTCTTTTGTGCTAGCTAGTTGATATGATTTTGCTAGGATGTGTAGGTCAGCACCACATAGACTTTGCTTGTGTGATAAGATAGCTTGCTAATGGTACCTTTTGGGTATTTTGTACATGACTCATATGAAGGAATGAATGTAAGTGTGTGTGTGTGTGCGCGCCCACGCGCGTGTGCGTGTGTGTGTGATCGCGCGCGTGCGTGTGTGTGGGATATTATTTTGTTATCTTTGTGTTCCAGTTTACATGCATCTTATGTTTTCTTTGTGTTTGGCTATTACTAGAAGGGTTGGACGCGCTTTGCTGCATTGTTGATGTTTTTGGATTTTCATTTGTACTTAATCTATCTTAAAACATAAGGCGTATTTGTTTTTTGAAAGTCAAACCTCTTTAAATTTGACCATATTTTTGTAGAAACATATTAGTATCCATAATATCAAATCGGATTCTTAGATTCATCATGAAATGAATTTTTATATTTTATTATTTATTATTTGGATGTCGATATTTTTGCGTCTGAACTTGATAAAAGTCTAAAAAAGCTGACTTTTAAATGAACTAATACAACTTAGATTTTAGAACGGCGTGAGTATTACGGTTGGTTAGTGGCGAAGATGATGGAGTGTCTTTTCTTTTTTACTCATATAATGCGGTGTTCTATTGGGCTTTCGCGGTGTGATTTTGTGATTTACTAATCAACTCATACTTACGTGCGAAACATTTCTACGTCTGTGACTGCATGCACTATATGGGTGCCACAGTATCACATGTTGATGCTATTTTTTTCTAGGTGATAAGAGAGTATCTAGGATTGGTAAGTTGTTATAGGCCAGTTGCTTTCAATTGATTTGAAAAAGTATTGACCCAGTCAAAATCATGAACGAAATCTAATATTTAATTTCTCAATGAAATAAAAGAGCATAGTTAATTATTTGAGTGGGAGATTGTTGATCCGGTCAAAATCGGTAACCCAATTCTAAATTGGTGACCTCAATTGAATGAGAGACCTCCAATTCTAGGGAGATTAGTGATATAGTATATGTGCATGCATTGTCGTGTAGGACCATGGCTGAAGGAGGTGTCAAAAAAAATTGGTAGGAATTACCTCACATGGACAGATGAAATGGACATTGCACTACTGGAGGTCCTTGTTGAGCATCATAACAATGGTGATCATGCCCAAAATGGATGGAAGTCCCATGTTTACAGTGTTGTTATAGGCAATGTACATGAGAAGCGCAATGTGACCATCACGAAGGAAAACACCACTTCAAGGTGCAAAACCTTTGAAAATCACTATGAGGTCATTAGCAAAATGCTTTCTCAAGCTGAATTTGGATGGGATTGGATCAATAACAAGCTATCAGTTCATAGTGAAGATGTGTGGACTAAATATGTGGCAGTAAGCAATTTATTAATTTCAAATTTTGATTTTATTGTACACATGTAAGGTATGCATTTGTTTGACAATCTTTGTGCGTGTGCGAGCGCAGTCACTTGAAATGATCCCCGATTTGGCTCGTGGTGACATTTTGCGATCTTATGGAAAGTTGATCCTTAGTGAACGCTTGTTCCAAGCTCTTATGGAGCTTCCAATGGAGTTCAGAAAGGAATGTATGTTGATGTTGAATGAAAAGAATGACTCTTGATGGATATTATGTATGCATGCTGCTACTTTAATCTGATTTGGTGCCTCGGACTTCTAGACTTCTAAACTTGTTGTCCTCTTTTGTGTGGGACTTCTATAATTTGTTGTTGCCATTCGTATGGAGAGTTGTTACTTATTCATGCTATATTATTATCAACTTGATCTTATATATTGCTGTTACGTACATGTATTCATATTTTTTATGTTGCCTGGGGACTTGTCTTATTGACAAGTTCACCATAATATGCTATTGTTTGCTACTGTTACATACATGCTATTTTTCATATTGTATTTTTACAGTAGATCTTGTCAAGTTCATCATAATATATTTGCTACTTTCAGTTATCTTCATGGTTTTTGGACAAGACGTTGCATGTACTATTTTTTTATTCTTTTTGCATGCAAATTTTATTTGTAATACATCATCTTTCAATTAATGCATGTGTTGTTCAACTACCATTTCCAAATTTATACAGAAAATTGTGTTCACAAATTTCTAAATGTCCAATTCCACGCTTTGTGAATCCAAACATGATTTGGCATTGTTCCTCCCTATGAATGACAGGAGCCCAATACATGAACATCCAAACACAATATGTGGCGTTGAAGCTCAATACTAATGTCTTGGGATATTCGGCATTGAAGCCAACTCAATACCAAGGTCCTCAATGCATACATCCAAACATAGCGTAAGAGATTAGAAATGAAACCGCAAGCTCTGTGGAATTCCAAGTTAATGGAGTCGCAACAGACACACGCTACATGTCAGGTACACCGACAGAGGCGACCACTAATCTGGTAGGACGTCGCATGCGCCGTCAGGTGCACGGCCGCACTCACCACCGGCACTGCGAGCGAAGGTTGATCCCAGATCTCAGGAGGCGACGTACAGGAAGAGGGGTTCCGTCGGATGGGGCAAGAGCCAAGCGTTCAATTCTGCGATATCAAACGCCGGAACATGTAGATCAATACAGGAACTGGAGAGTAGAGACTGTGGATTAGTCTCCGCTATTGTACGGGCACCGCGGTATAGCATGGACAGCAAACAGCTAGCTAGGTCGGCGTGTTCCGACCTTAAACAACAAACCACATCCCGGCCAGCCGCTGCGCCCGTACGCGGACCCAACCACTCGCCGATCGACCGACACCGTTCTTACTTTTCAGCGAACCAGAAGCTCGTCAGTCTCCACTTGGCTGCGGCAAAACACACCGGACGAAGCAAATGATCCACATTTTAGAGCAGGGGAGCACATACAGGTTCCGTCATCTTTTTCGCATCGCAAAGGAAAATGCATGCATGTGGAGCAAAGTAGAGCACAAAAAGAAGATGCATGTGGAGCAAAGTGGTGCTACCGTGTCACCCATAAGAAATATAGAGCTCGCACAAAAGGAAAGGGGTATATAGAGATAATGGAGAGGCTGTGGGCTGGCAGGCAGGCACACCGCACACATGGGCGGAGGCCGACGCCGACAGATCGCAACGTAGCGCCGGGAAGGGGAGCTGCCTGCTGTCCCAGGCTGGTATCCTGTTGCCGTCCCGTCGCCACCGCCACGTTCCCTTTCACCCACCTAAGTGGCCGGCCACCACTCTACTTACCTCGCCCGGCACACGCAAACGCGCGCCTCGATCGATCGGCCTGCCAGTCGCTTCCCTTTCCCACCACGTTGACATCTCCTCTGCTCCGGCACGTAGACGTAGCGATGGCGCCGCGTTTCCTGGCGTGCTTCGGCAGGGGCGGCGCGACGGCCTCGGCGCCGGAGCCTGTGGAGGACCTGGCCCCGGGCCCGGTGCTGGTGGAGCTCTTCTCCTCGCAGGGGTGCGCGGCGTCGCCTGAGGCGGACGCCCTGGTGGCGCGGCTGGCGCAGGACTCCTCCGAGGCCAGCGGCGGCGAGCGAGCGGTGGTGGTGCTGGGGTTCCACGTGGACTACTGGGACCACCAAGGGTGGAAGGACCCCTTCGCGTCCAGCGCCTGGACCGTGCGGCAGAAGGCGTAAGGAGGCGCTCCGGCTCGACACGCTCTTCACGCCGCAGGTCGTCGTGCAGGGCCGCGCGGACTGCGTCGGCACCGAGCAGGAAAAGCTCGCGCTGGCCGTCCGCGACGCGCCCCGCTACCCCTCGCCCGCCATGAAGGTAAGCATGATGCAGCATCTTGCCGGTGTATATATATATATATCTGATCAACGCCACTCATTGACGGTGCTCTGAACCGTGTTGGCTCTGTGCTCTGCAGGTGAAGTTCCAGCGGCCGAACCCGAGCACGCTGCAGGCGTCCTTCACGGGCGCGCTCAACTCCCGCGTGGACGGCGGCGGGAGCGTGCTGGTGGCGCTGTACGAGAACGGCGTGGTCACCGACTGCGGTCGCGGGGAGAACAAGGGCAAGTCGCTGCTCAACGACCACGTGGTGCGCCGGCTGGAGAAGGTGGCCGCCGTGCGCGACGGCACGTCCGCCAGGAAGGCCGTGTCCGGGTCCGTCCAGTTCCCGCTGTGGGACGACTTCCACGCGACCAAGTGCGGCCTCGTCCTCTTCGTGCAGAACTCGGCGCTGCAGGTGCTCGGCGTCCAGCACTTCGACCTGCCTGACAACGTCTGATCCAGTGGCGGGCACCAACTTGCGGGGTGTGGGAAAGGGGCCAGCAGGCCGGGGGGTGCGTTGTAAGCTGGCATGTACAACTTTTTTTTTTCTTTTTTGAAACAAGAGCATGTACAACTATTCTTTGTAGACTTTGATTGCCGTGATGTATTGTTGTGTATGAGATTTTTTTTTAAGCTGTGTATGAGATTATTTGATACGTGGACGTGGAGGTACACTGATTGCCATGCTACATCAGGAGGAAGGGGAATTCAGGAATAGCACGTATAGTCTGATTTCTGCACGCAGAGAGAGGGAGGGTTTGTGTGCTTATTTGTGTTTTGTGTTTTATATATACTACAAAATATAGTAAAAGCTCCAAACAATTCAGGCAAGAGGAACAACATAAACCCACGGAAAAAAAGGATAGACATAAGAAAACCAATCAAAATGACATCGGGGTAAGGGAATTGTAATGTTAATTTTGAGTTTATCTATGTTTAAGTGAACCAACATTTTCTTTATCTCTAAATCGAAGTTGCTACCTTTCTGATCTGATATATCTTTCCTACACTGTGCAAATCTCAACATGAATTCATTAGATAGCTCAAAACGCCGACCTAAACAAATCTCAAGAAAAATATAGTTGCAGAAGGGGTCCTCCAGAAGCTTTTCTCCCTCTATATTGCATATTGATGGTAAGAGCATCTTCAACGTCGACCCGCGAATAGACACGACAATTGTCTGTTTTTATGTCCGAACATGGTCCGCAGACATGATGCGGAAAGGAATCATCCAATGCGATTCACGAAGTAATCCGGTTGGGAGGAGAGAAAGTAGGTGGAGACTATGCATGTGGTGGATATTGTCGTGTGGTGTTCGGTCGGGAGGAAAGAGAGGACAGGGAGACAATGCATGTGAAGAGAGAAAAAAAGAGGACCATGCAGAGGCTTTGTGTTGGTCAAGTGCATGTCCGGATTCCTGCAAAGTTCCCCATGTTCGTTTTGGATTTGCCGAAAAACGGACGTCCGGACACTTCGACAAAAGTTGACACAAATGGGTCGAACACCATAATCCGGACATATATCGAAGCTTTGAGGGTCTCCTTTGGAGATGCCCTAACTATAAAAAGACCACACCGACTCATAAAACATGGCGTACATACGTTGTCGCTACTTATGATGTAAACAAATGGCATAGATTCGAGATATATCGTGTGAGGTAGCTTCGAGTCAAATCGACCTAATTGTTTACTTGTGTTGTATTTGAGAGTTTGAAAATTCATCAGCAATTTAACTAAAATACTAAAAAAATTGAAGATTTGTGCGGTATTGAAATATCTGAATCTCGAAATTTCATTCTAGACCGTTTTTTAGATACCATAGTTCGACAAATATCTTCCCTGAAAGTAGTCCAACAACGAAGCATATGTTCGACAAATATGAGTTGAGGTATTTGTCCCCGACCCATGTACATTTAATGATTTTAGGTTCTCACCGCTTGCATTGATGGCTCATGTGTCTCTTTCAAAATTTTCATGTTAGTTACCTTAGTGTAACTTCGGTTTCAGGTTTTTTATTATTCACATTTGTGCGTGTTTCTTTCGACTATTGTACAATCTGGTCTATTCAAGAAGATACAATCATTGTTCCAGTAATAGATCACATGAGTGCTCTTACAATTAGGGTGGTTTCAAAAGGATTTCACGAATTCCATGAAAAAGTTTACAACAAAAAACGGTCCCATTAATATTATGAAGAAAATTTCGAGATTGTGAAGGCCAATTGTGTTTGCTTAAATAGATACCATAGTTCGACAAATATTAATTGGTGACTGGGTATCTAAAATCTAGACCGTTTTTTAGATACCATAGTTCGACAAATATGCTTCGTTGTTGGACTACTTTCAGGGAAAATATTTGTCGAACCGACTTTCAAGGAAAAATTTATCAATTGGCCTTCATACAGAACCATAGCACGCGCCCCATTAATATTATGTTACAAACACTAATTTTAGATACCCAGTCACCAAGCTTCTTTTAGTGTTTGCTTAACGGACTTATCTCTAGTATTATAGTTATTGCAGCTGACTAAAATAAACATTGGGCAACACAGTTCAACACTAGCATGTTGAGCCTAAAAATAACAATTTTATTATGCTTCTCCTTCTTTTTGCGAATATTTACTATGCTTCTCCACCGGTCTGTCCTGGCTAAAAACGCACAAAAAACCTTAGTCAATATTAGAAAGGTACTAGTAATGTGATCTGGTTCATGGGCTGTTTTAGGGTGGATGATGTGTGTGTGTCTCTCAGCGCTCTACGTCCTATTTGAACCTCAGAGCAGCTTTGGGGTGTTGTTTGCCTAAGCGTGTCTTGAGTTTTGTAGCCTGGTAGGCTAGAAATAGAGCTGGGGGAGGCCACTTTCTCAGGCAAAGCGCCGCCATCATCCAAGTCTCGCTTATGGATGTTCCTATTTAACGGTTGAGGCGACAAAATGCCCCTAAAATCTGCACTATGCACGCTCTCAAAGCTTCCTTGCTCACTAGCTCCTCCTTGCTTAGTTTTTTAAGCCCAACTCTACTCTCCAGCTAGCTCTAGTACCTTTTTAAAAGTTATGAAATAAAAGAATATTCACGGATTTAAAAAATCATCATGATTTTTATTCAAAAACTAATTTTTATAAATTCATAAATATTAAAAAAATATGGATTAAGAAATGTTCAAGAGTTCAAAAACTTATAATAAATTTTAAATATGTTTATGAATTAAAAAAAATCATGCTTTGAAAACATGTTTGAGAATTTTTAAAATGTTTGCATAAAAATGTTCATAAATGTGAAAGATGTTCGCAAATTTGAATTTTTGGAGAAATTGAAAAATCTTAAATTTTAAAGATATCCATTGGTTGAAAAGATATTCATTAGTTGTAAAAAAATCAAATTTGAAATTTGAAAACGAAAAGACAGAAACATATGAGGAACCAAAAAACAAAAACAAAAAACTTTTAAACTGAACATAGTGCCTATTTGGGTTGGGTCATTAGTAAACGGTGCTCCCTGAACTGGGACAATGATATGTCTCATTAATAGGAGCAATTAGTGGACGAGCATCCTTTCGGAAGCCTCCCAAGGGTCACGTTGAGAGCGCGCCACTTGGTCACTTGGTGCGCTCTCAGCATTCGCCGCGGGTCACGCTCTGGACGCTCACTTTGGATTTTGTATTGTTTTTATTTTTTTCGCACGCGTTTTGACTTTTTAGATGTCTTTTTCTGTTTTTTCGGCTTTTCAGTTTTGCACCGTTTTTTCTTAACTTTTGAACAAAAAATTTGCGCGAAAAAACATGTTTTTTTTGCTTTATTGAGAGGCATGGATTTGCTTCCGCGAGAGGCGCGGCCATGCCTCTCAAAAACGTGAAAACGCATTTTCTTTTTTTTCTCTCGCAAGAGCCTCGGTTTTGCTTCCACGAGAGGTAAGGTTGTGCCTCCTTCGAAAAGGGAAAAAACATGCTTTCGGTTCAGTTTTTTATCCGGGTTTTTTTGTGAAAAAAAGTTCATCAAAACCTATCAACATGGGATCTAGTTTTGAAAATCACGACGCGAGGAATCCAACGGTGAAAACGGTTCAAGATTTAGACGCTCAGTTTAAGAGATAAAACGTTTTGAATAAACATATCTAAAAAAAGAAAAAACTCTCAAATTGCGACAAGTGACTCACATGCAGCACGCCACTTGTCGCAACCTGGGGAGATGCAAATGATCTTTGGAAGGAGTACTTCTTAATTAGTGATTTCGCTCGTTTACAATTACACCTATTGTGCTCTAGCGTCTGGCACCTCCCAAAATGGGTCAGCCCAGACACGTGAGAGTCCACGGCCTCGTTTGTTTCTTTTTTTTCTACTTTTGTTTATACCTCCAAATATTATAAATTGATAAATTGCAAAAAAATGTAAATTATTTGGAAACAATATTAAGCAAGTGTTCGAAAATCTTAAATGTGTGTAAAGACAATGTTTCTCTTGTATACGAAATGTATACAAAAATTATACAATGTGTGTGAAAAAGGTTAATAATGTATTACAATATATTAATCTAGCATTTGAAAAATGTTAAGCAAGTATTTTAAAAATGTTAACCCAGAACCTGAATAATGTTAAATGTATAAAAAAAATGTTGACCATGTATTCAAAGAATGTCAAACTTGTATTTGGAAAAAAGAATTAATAAAGAATTTGAAAATGTTCTAAAGTGTATAGATAATTTTTTGACCATGTATGAAAAAAATTATTAATCTTCTATGCGAAAAATGTTAATCAAGCATTTGAAAAATATTTTAAATGTAAATAGATAAATGGTTAACCATTTATTCTGAAAATTTCAACCAAGCATTTAAAAAGTGTTAAATATGTATATAGAAGATGTTTCTCAAGTATACCAAAAGTATAGAACGTGGATGAAAAAAAGTTAATAATGTCTTTAGAAAATGTTAATCAAGCATTTGAGAAAATGTTAACCATGTATTCTTAAAATTGATAATTGAGAATTTGAGAATTTTTAAAAATGTGTATAGAAAACTGTTTAAATTTGTATTAAAATATGTTAAACTTATATTTGAAAATTGTATAGAAAATGTCCTTGACGTATGCAGAAAATTATAATTAAAACCAAAAGAATTAAAACAAAGAAAAATAATGAAAACCCAAAAGGAAACAAAAGAAAAGAAAATGAAGAAACAAGGGCAAAAAGAGTGAAAAGGCGAAAACCGATAAAGAAACAAAGTGAAAAAAATGCAAACCAAGAAAGAAACAAAAAAAAACAAAAAACAAAAGAGAAAGAAAATAAGATAGAAAAAAACCCGATGAAAACGATAAAGAAGAAGACATAAAGAAGAAATAATATAAAGAAAACTGGTGAAAAAAAGAGAAAAAAGGAAAACAGCTCAAACTTGACGGAAATGGAAGAAAGAGACAATGTAAATAAAGAATTTGTGAAAAACGAAGAACGAAAAGAAGAAGAAAAAACCAGTGAAACAAAGAAAACAAAGAAAACCAAAGCTATATAAAAGAATAAAGAAAATCCAAAGAAACCCAATTAAAAAATAAAAAGCAATTAAAGAACAACAGAAAACGAAAAAAAGGGTGGAGAAAACCGGGTAGCGAGCAAACTAAATTGTGCGAATAACCTCTATAATTGGCTGGCCCGCTGGCGATGCGTGTGACGCGAGAGCTTGCTATATTCACGGGCCTGAGGTGTGCGTTCTATACCAAACGGAATGCCATCGTTTATATTGCGAGATCGAGAGCAACTAATCAGAAAAAACCAGACGGAAAAAAATGTGTCCGCCTTTTTTCGTCTGTTTTTTTCTGAAAGAAAAAAGTTCGTCAAAACCTATCAACAAGGGATCTAGTTTTGAAGATCTCGACACAAGGAACCCAGCGATGAAAACGGTTCGAGAGTGGACGCACAGATTAAGGGATAAAACAATTTAAAAATACGGATCTACGAAAAAAGACAAAACTCTCAGGTTACGACAAGTGACACACATGCAGTGCGTCACTTGTCGCAATCTGGAAAGGTGAGGGTGATCTTTGAAAGATGTACTCGTTATTTAGTGTTCTCGGGTCATAGTACACGTCGCCTCACTCGTTCTTCTTGGCCAGGCCCAGCATAATGCGCATCTACAAGACACCGGTATGTGTACGCACATAAGCATGTGTATTATATGATCTTTTTTTTGCTTATTTTCCCTTTTTTTATTTTCAAATATATATATTTCAAAATTTAACTTATCCAAGTTCATCGCACATTAAAAATGTTCATATCATCCATAATCCCATTCTAAAAAAGTTTATGTGTTTAAAACAATATTTAGTTTAAAAATATATTTAATTACATTGTGAAAAAATGTTCATACATTATGTAGTTCTATTTGCTCAACTTTTAATAAATGTTCATATAATAAATAAATATTTGTGACATTTACAAAATATTCACATGTTTAAAAATTAGTTCATAGCATAATTTCAAAATATACATTAAAATTTAAATAGGTGTTCCCGTAATTGGTAGAAAATGTTCTCACCATTCAAATAATTTTCCATGAAATTTTAGAAATATTCACATATCTGAAAATATATTTTATGACGTTTTAAAAGTATTTTCATGGAATTTTTAAAAGAAAATATGTGTGTTTAAAAATGTTCATCGTTTATTATTCGATGTGCGTCTTATAAATGTTCAACATGTATTTACTAAAATGAGAATTGAGAAATGTTAGAACTATATATAAAAAATGTTCAACGTGTATTAAAAAAGTCAAAAACTATCCGAATTTTTTTTATGAAGGAAAACAAAACTAAAAATAAGGAAATAAAATAAAACCAATGATGAAAAACACAGAAACAGCAAAATGAAAGAAAAACGCGTGAAATCTTCGCAAAACCACTCCCACTCTATCGATTGACTACACACAGGCTAGTTCTGCGTCGCATCCGTTAACTTACTGCTGTACTGGACATTCTACACTATGAAGATTTCTTGGTATAAACTTAGTCTCTCTTCAAAGAAAATGTTGCTCACAAGTCACAAGTCGTGAGCGCACGTGAACCCAGAAGAGCCTGAAGCAGGGCCACAAGAGTACAAGTGTCCCGAGGTCAGTGGGGTCTCCTTGCTGCCGGGCCAAAGCCGCCCCGATCCACCACCACCAAGTCCAGTGTACCGGGACGTTACCTCGCGCCGGTACACCGCTTTCAAGCTGACACGACATACTATCGTGCCTTTTCGAGAGGGGGCTCTGCTCACCCCCGCATCGAGACACCACTCACTGTCCCACACCCGTCGCGACGGAGCGACCGCAGTGGACTCGGCGTCATAAAAATGTTTCACTGAGAGATTTTTCTTGCGAGAAAACTTCCGATCTTTTCATCATGCCATGTCATGGCAGTACAAAAAACATAAAACTAATACAAATTATATCTATGTTTGAAGACCACTAGAGACGACTACAAGCACTGGAGCGAGCTAAAAACACACCGTCGTCATCCCCCCTCCCTTACCTGAGCCGGATCAATATTGTTGCAGACAACTGAAAAGTCGTTGTGTTAAGACCCCACATGACCAGCGCACAAGAACACCAACGGTCAACTAAAGAGACGTGTAGATTGAAAGGATTCAACCTGTATACATACGAACAAAGACGAAACAAAGACGAACAAAAATTGAATCCAAACAGATCCATCAAAGATCGACATTGACTGAATCCCATGAGATCCGTCGGAGAAAGGCCTTCGCACGCCTTTCGATAGTGCTAGACAGATCATTGGAGCAGGGCTAGGCGGGAAGAATCTTATTCCATCTTTCAGAAATCGTCACTGACTCGTCTTCCTAAACAAGAAACAAACGCTAAACTGACTAAGAAAACACCTAAAACAGAGAGAGATCCCTCCCGCAACAAGGGCCAAGGTCCACCACACCTCCATGGCGCTATGGGCACCGAAAACGAGACGGACCGATGGCGACGTCGGCAGAAGGCAGATGAACCTTAACTCTTTTGTTGAGAGAAGATGACGGATGCGTAGGTCGATAGAGAATTGGGGGACATTATTACGGGGAGATTTTTACATGAGCTACGTCAAAAGCTATCTACTACCTTCGTTATGGTTTATTGGCCCACTTTGTATTTGTGTGAAATTTTGGCGATAGGTTAATTATTATTTGCAAAGTCAATTTTTTATTTATCTCTAATTATAAAATTCCCTTGAAAGTCCAATTTATTTAACTAAGAAAATAGTAATTCATGTCATCTAAAAAATAGGGGGAGGGGGTTAGGGCATCTCCAACGGCAACCCGCAAATTTCCTCCCGCATCCGTCTGCGGACACGGATGCGGGAGGGCGACGTCCAACCATAGCCACATACATTTTGACCATAACTCGAACCAACCGAACAAAATCCATGCAAACACGATCGGATTTCATGCAAACACGACGAATTTCATACAAACACGACGTATTTCATTACAGTTCAAACATTTAGAACAAAAAAGGAACCGCCACTAAAACTATCCTATGGCAGTGGCGCCCGGCGTCCATGCCCGTGTCGTCCTCATGAGCAATGACGATAAGACCGATGAAGTGAATGTGTGGTCTCCGGCGAGGAAGAGTAGAACACGGGAGTCGGACTGGCCCACATGGGACACAAGGCTCCACTGCCTCGCGCGGCCTACTCATCCTCGGACGAGTCCACGACCTGTTCGTCACCGGTGGACGTGAGGTCGATGATGGAAATGGCGGCGCCGTCGTTGTCTTCGTCCCATCGGGCCAGCAGATGGTTCATCGGCGGCGCGTAGGAGGCGCAGCTGGCGTTGTTCTCCTCCGCGATCGCATGCAGCTATGCTTCTGCGGTGGCCGCTTCCTGGCGAGTGGCGTCTTGAGCGCGGATGGCATCGTAGATGACACGCTGCTCCGCGACGAAGTTCGAGTTCGTCGCGGCCATGGCCGCCAGGGCCTCTTGGCTCGCGCGCTCACTGTCAAACTGACCCAACGTGACCCGATGTTGCCCCAACACCCGCTCTAACGCCGATGTACGCGTCGGCGCAGGATGCCGCTCCACCATGGCGGCGTTGTAGTGTGCCTGTGCCTGCGCCATGGTGTAGCCGGAGTGCACAGGAGGCGCGGGAGCCGGTCTCCATCGTGGGTCGTCCTCGTCATCGTCGGAGACCTCAGCCGAGCTGGCCAAAAAGCCGGGATCCGCCTGGCACGGCGACTCTGCCAGGGGGCGGCAAGGGCGACCACCTCGTGCTTCATCTCCGGGGAAAGGCTATCCCACAGAGCTTCGCCGCCTGTAGTCATGGCGGATGTGATGCAAGGGAGGAGGATATAAAAAGGATGTGGAGCGGATGCGTTGTGCTGTGGAGATAGCCGGCTGTGGCCGCCCTTAGATATGAGATTCCGATGAGGCCAGGCATCAATGCGGGACGCCGGAGTGGGCTTCTCGGCCGGCGAGCCTGCTTAATGGCGACATACGAACAGACGGGGCATTGAACGGCCGTGGTAGATATCCGCCCGCCCCGCCAGTCACCCGTCGCCAGCATTGAACAGGCGCGGACACCGAAGACGCGTTGTGGGCGGCGCCCTCGGCTGACGAGCCGCTTCAATGCCGGCGAGTGAGAGGCCGCGTCCGTTCTTCAGCGGCATGAATGCGGGCAGCTGACGCCGGATGGGAAGCGTACGCATGAGGGGAGGAGTTTTTGATGGGCCAGGGCGGTCTAATTCAGGCGAAGTGGCGACCCGGACTCCCGCAAACCTCCCTACGTTTGTCTCGGGTTTGCGTGAGAAATTACGCATGGACCGCGCCGCGAATACAGATTGATGTTGGATGACTCTTACGGTCCGAACAGTTGTGGAAGGTTTACGGGTTGTCCTTCAAGACGCCTTTACTAGATCCAAATCGCGAGATTTCACTGTACCCTTTGGCTTGGGCAACCATTATTGGTGCCACTGTTGGGGTTTGGTCCATGCTGTAGTTCTGAACAGAAAAAACGGGGAGCCTCCCCAGACCGCCTGGGTGGTGTTGCTTGCTTCAGTTATCCGAGCACAAAATAACCTGCGGTGGCTGTCGCGCTGCACAGAGTTTGAAGTAGAAACTGAAATAGATCAAGGGCGCAGGACGTTGTTTCAGGTTTATCCAAATATGCTACGATCCCAATGCTAAGGAACACCTGACATGGTTAAGTCTTCTTGCGAGTTGCCACCAATTTTAGCTGAAATGATCCCGTTTTCAAATTAATTGCATGAAATATGTACAGGAAGTACTAGCATTTGTATGTACAGTACATCTACTATCCTCAATTTCCAAAGGTTTGCACATGTTTGTTCCCCCTTTCCAACCACCAAACAACCTCGTCTGCAAACATCTTGTGACGAGACATGATTGCTCTACCCAAGTGCGCCCGGCCCAAGCTAAGGCGAGGGGGCCGGTGTGGCGTCGTGATCAGCTCGGGCCCCAGCAGCTGAGGTACATGGCCTTGCGGAGGGACTCGTCGGCGCCTGCCTGCCTCCGGCCGTCGTCGGCGGCCGCCCGCGCCGCCCCGAGCG
>CBMN010751145.1:0-13375 GCA_000582825.1 Hordeum pubiflorum | reverse complement strand
CGAGCAGCTTTTCTTTGGACGTCGTCGCTCGGTGGTCCAAATATGGACGACGCGTAGCTAGTTTAGAGGATGTCTAAAATTTAGACCACGCGATAGACCAATCCGCTGCAGACGTTTTTTGACGTATGATGGTCTATATTTGGCTTAGACTATGGGATACACTAGCCACTAGAGATGCTCTTAGAATGACCTTTGGTTTCTCTTCTTCTATAGTCAGCGCTGGCATATCTTGCCATGATCACGACACAAATAATGGACTCATTGTGGCCACAAAAGGCAGAAATGCAGACAAATGCGAAAAGACAATCACATAATCAAGCTGAATTTTGTTATTCGAACCACAAAACCGAACCAAGTTCACACCCCACCAAAAAAAAAATATATCAGAGAATATACATGACGGCTCCGGCACCATATGGCATTGGCGTATACACAACAAAAGCTGTACAATAAACATCATATGAAATATCGTATATTGCCCTAGCATAGCATGATGCTTCTTTTCATTCTTTTTCCTACTACTTCTTCGCCCACGGTTTCAACGAGAGGACGATGACGAGTACGATGATCAGCAGGATGATGATCGCTATGCAGGTCCATTTCCGTGAGTTTTTCTGCAGGACCCTCGCTTTCTGAAGGAGGTTTGTTCCAGTCTGAACATGGTGTGTTGCACTTGTAACCTGAGGCAGCAGAGAGATGATGATCAGAAAAGGTCAGGAACAAGCTGAAGCTTGCAAACAAATACTACGGTGCTAGAAAGAATTATATGAAATGGACCAATCTTCCCCACCTGATCTTCGATGTTGTCCAGGATCTCACCTTGTGCCTCAACCAGTACCGACAAGTCGAGGAAAATCTGCATTTGGAGGATACCAGGTGAACTGATGCTCAGGCTTTATATTTCCAATTCTGGAAGTGTGCTCAACTGCTTATGCATTTAGTCATTTACCTGTTGCAGCTCAAGGAGCTTTGTCTCGATCTCTTTCACCGTGTCATGCCGCTCTTGGATCTCCTGGAGTGTGTCGAGCACCTGCGAATGCGGGAAATTCAGGTCAAGCCATGCATTGCCGTTGGTACTAGAACTAAAAAAGGCAAAGAGTTATCACCCTTCCACGCCCTTGTTCCTGAATAGCTCTTTGAAAAATTTGCTCACTGTCGCCTGTTTCTATCAGCTTGTCAATAGTCTGAAAAAACCCGACACGATGTTAGCAACATATAGTATGCGGATTCGCTTAGTGATTGTGGCTTGAAGTAAATGAGAGTAAATGGATATTTATACCTCTTCATCAGCACGCTCGCCCGTTACTGCTCATTGGAAATTTGCAGAGTGAAAAGATTAAATAAGTCAGCTCAACTGAAATGCAAAAGGGCTGGCGTTATGGTGAGAGTTAAGGACAACATACCGGTGAAAACACGCCGCTCTACAACTTCCCTGTACTCCGTATGGATTGCTTCTCTTAGTGTCTGAAAATATATTTCATAACACATGCTCATTTACAAGTAGCATGTATGGTCATATAGTAGTATAAACGGACTTTTTGAAGTGCTTTTCAAGCTTTATCAGACTAAATGTTAGACAGGCCACAAGTACTAAAGGCGATTTGTGTTTAGCTTTCGCGTTTTCGATACAACATGGGCTATTTTGTAGCAGCAGTTACGGTCTATAAGCAAGAAAATAACATGTTTAGCAGGTAGACTCTGTGCAAGAGTTGATGAAATGTGCACCTGAAACTCTGATATGCGATCTCTCAACCTCGTAGTCAATGCACTGCACATAAGATTATTATTAAGTGGAATCAATCATGCAAAAACTAGAATATAATTGACAAGAAAAACAAGCAAGAGGATGACAGAAGGGAGCATAAGGAGCATACATAGTCATTGAGGTCCGAGATCGGTCCACACCTGATCCCTTGCCAAAGCCCGGCTTTTCTCTGTTTGCAAGATTCTTGTAAAAAATCAGAGGAGCGTGTGATTAATTATAGTGGAGAAATGCATACATCAAATATATGAGAATAGCACAATACTATTGGATTACTATGCGTACTTCTCATGTATTAGTTGGTAAAAGTCCCAGGCATAACGCAAATTAACTCACCTCTTTATTCAATTGCTGTAGTTTTGATTTTGTGAGCCGTGCAACCTTTGTCACTTCGTTAACATCCTTCTCCATGCACTTTTTGATATCTGCAATTCAGAAAAAAGGAACATATTGGAAAAATAAGTGGAGAAAGGGAAAAAATGTTTGCCCTGTCATATTTGAAGAAAACAATCAAAATTGCATATGGTACCTTTCATAGCTGATGCCTTAGTGACAACTTTTGATTCTTCATTTGAGTTCTACATAAAGATCCAAGACTGTTAGAGAGATGGATGTCATGATTGTTCAAATAACCGTTCAATTAAACTGGTTTGGGGGACAAATAACATTATTTAAAGGTCAACTTATTTGCATTCTTGTTACGACTGAAGCCGGTACACTCTGGATTTAAAGGAAACAGCACTCGACTGACATCGTATAGGCATATGGCCATATGTGACACTTGACAGTATAGAAAACCACAAACTGTGAAGTACTACTGAGGTTTGTTGGTCCAAACTCGTATAGGAGACCCTAATATTTGAACTTAGGTAAATTGAACAACTCCAATTTGGTACTCTTTACTCACCTGAAGATCCTTGAGTAGTTTTGTCAACGTCTCAAGCAACTTCTCAATCTCCCTGACCTGAATGTCATAATAACACAGAGTTCAACTCACAAGAAGAAAAACATGCCACATGAATTCTACCAGCGATGCTCACACAGAAAGAGACTCGAAAATACAGAAAAGGAAAAGGATGCACCTGTTCAAAGAAGCCATCGAAACCTGGCTGTGCGGAACCTGATACATCGCCTTGCAAACCTAGCTCAATATCAACATTCCCCGGGGGCCGTTCCTCCTTGTTGAGCTCAAACGAATTCTGTTAAATTGGCAAATATAACTATGGAATTACTTTTCAATGTTATAAAAGCAGAGACAGTAGAACCTTTTACCAAAACTCACTGAAGAACAGTTCAAAAAAAAAAAAACACAGAAGAACGAACTACTATCTGGAATCAAGGCATGGGGAAATAAATTACTCAAGGTTATTTTTGTGTTACCCCTCCACACAGAAAATAAGAGATTTTGGAAACTTATGTTGTCTTAAGAATATATCAACGTGTACATGACAAATGGTGAACAAAATTTAACAGTGCAAACGCTTTCTCTTGGCCTTGAAATTTCCAGTGTCAACAAGATACAGAATTCTACAAAAGATCTGAAGACTGAACTTTCCAAAAATAAACATCCAAAAAGTTTAACAGACATGAACTCAGCAGTACATCTAGTTGGAGTCAGGACACAGTTCATCATGGCCGATCCAATCACAAACTAATCCTAAGCATAAATCCAAGTCTTGACACAACAATTCAGTACATCCTCAAAAGAACTCAAAGTTGGCTAAAAGAAAACAAGAACCGCCATAGCAGGAACTCTTAATTTCACATTTACGCCCCCAAAACCACCACAAGAATCAACGATTAACACGAAGATAAACAACAGGGGAAAGAGATCGTACCGAGAGGAGGTTGCGCATCCTGGCGGGCGGCGACCGGCGAGGAAATCAGCCGCGGAACTGCTCCACGAAATCGCAGACAAATTTCGCGGGGAAAGAGAGACGGGAGAGGTGGGCGGGTTCTTGGAGACCGGAACAGATCGGGGAACCGCGACTTTTATTACCGGTGATTTTGGGTTGAAACTTGAAAGGAAGGAAGGTTCGCGTCTGGAGAGGAAACAATCAAACGAGAGAATTCGTCTGAGGTTTATTGCCTGCGAAAGGAAGGAGAAGCGAGGCTCGTAAGACTTGGCATCCGCTGTGGCTCAGCACAACACCAAACACCATTTTGGCTGACCAATGGATGTTATGTGAGCTTTTTTTTCTTTCTTTTTCCTTTCTTTTCTCTTCTGTTGACAGAGATGGGTCTAACAGAAAACCCGATTTTTCTTTTTGGCGCGTAAGATAGTCTAAACATACGGTGGGTTCTATCTTAGCAAATCATTGGAGGAGATGATATTTTTCAAACGAAATGTAAGAAACTCTATAATAGTAGGCTTATAGTCTGCTTGCTTAGATGATAATTTTGGCTATATGAAGGAGAGAGACATGAAAAAGTAAGGAGAGTGGACTCTCATGCAAGAACCTAACTTATGCATGCTCCTAGGCAGATACATAAATCTGAACAAAGAGATAGAAAGAAGGTCGAGACCCGCAAATTTGCTCCGGCATCCATCCACGGTCATCCAGTATTATCATGTATATGTCCATCAATAAAGGGCAATTTGAAATTCAAATAAAAGTCTGATCCATAGCGCGCGGCCGATTACACCAGCGTCGGATCACATGTCCCATCACATCCAAAAAGAGGCAAGTATGTTTAAGTTTTTTGCATGCCCAATGACAAAAGAATATCCGTCTAGCAGTCCGTGCAAAAAATTGAGATTCTTTGCCTCGTCGGACCGGCAATCCGACCCTCCTCGATGCTTAAGGTGACGTCGTCACCGTGTATGCTGCTCCATCTCTGTCGCCTCCTCCTCCTTGTCCGTCGCCAACTCCTCATGTTGCCACTACAACATCTTGTAGTGGACGGCTTCAACAATCATTCTTGCGTCGGCATCCAAAGACTCCACCTCCAAGGACAACGTCTTGGCGTCCTCCGCATCGACAACAATTTTCACATTCTTCTCTTCAAGCTACGCCTTCTTCTCCTCGAGCATGGCCTTCCTCTCTTCGATCGCCAGGTTCTTCTCGGTCACCTCGATCAACAGTTTGGACCTCTTTGCCTTTTTCTCCTCCTTGATGTCGGACCGCTTGACGTATGCCTCCTCCTTCTTCGACAAGATGCCCTCGAACTTCTCCGTCAGCTTGGCAGTTGCATCTTCTCGCTTTGCCCTCTCCTCCTCCCACTTCTTTCCCCGAGACCCTCTTCTAACCTTCTTCGGCGGTTCTTGGGTTTGGTCGATAGGGTTACCAGTTTCTTTCTCGGTGGCTTGGGCGGCGGACTTGGCTATGAAAAGGTTCCACTTTGGTTGCCCATTCAACTTGAACCAACAATACATGACGGTGAAGTTTTTCTTCTCTAACTTCTTGAACACCGTACATGCCCAAGATGGCTATAAAATAAAACATTGTCAAGACCTATGCGTACATATCAGGCCAGTGATCATCAATACTTTGCATATCCGGCTATGCAAGTATGTATATCCGGCTAGTGATCAACAATGCATTGCTTATTCGGATGGTGATCAACCAAAGCATGCATATCCAGGTGGCGATCAACAAAAGTATGCATATCGAGGTGGTGATCAACAATACAATGCATATATGGGTGCTGATCAACAATGTAATGCATATCCGGCTACAAAACTATGCATAGTAGGCTACTGATTAACAAAAGTATGACATCTTGCCAAATGAACTTACTTGCTCGTGGATTTGCGCATCGCTAGCCATCGTGCTACGAGAAGCTTCAAGTGGCCGCAATACTTCGAGACAGCCTCTTGGATGGTGTACCATCGATGGTTGAGGGACTTTGATTCACGGTTGTGGATGACCGTGTCTGAGTAGGGCGCGAAATGCTTGTGTTCATGGAACCATATGTGAATGTTGTTCCAAAAAGTCGTGCCCTTTTTCTCCATGCTATGGATCAAATTGAGGCTAGTGGCCAACCATGCATCACACACCATCTCGTCCTACCGCATGTTGAAGCTTTCTCCTCTACCCCTCTTCTTCGGATCGCCGACAAGATCATCCAGATCATCGTCCTCGCCCTCGTCTTCCTCCTCCTCCTCCCGCTGTCCAGCGGCCTAATCCTGTTGATGTGTGCCCATCTGGGTGTGGGCCTGCTGCATGCCCGTCTAGGTGTTGGCCTCCAGCGTGGCCGTCTGGGTGTAGTTGTCGGACTGGGTGGGATCCGAGTCTTCCACCTGCCCGTCCTCATAGGCAACTCCTCCTCTGCCTTCGTCGTGAATGATGTCCATCCTCTTCCGGTCCCCGTTGTAGGCCGGCTCCCCCGCTTTGTGCATACACGTGAACAGCGTGCGGGCACCAATCTACTCCCTGCCCGTCATTTGCGCCAGAAGAAGCTGCATCGAAGAACACTCCAAGAAGAGAAGCAGCGTTGCGTTAACGTCGACGATGAACGACACAGTGGTGGCAGCCGGGGACTGCCTACCCAGCTGCTTCGCGCCGTAGTATAGTAAGGAGCCTTGCAATGCTCCGACCATGGCGGCGTCTGTACGGTGAGCGACACCATCTACGCACCATGGCCACGACCTCCACCTGGTCAGCGACCACCATGCCCATCGACGCGCCCTTCGTCGATGGTCTGCTTCTTGAGAGTCTCCTCCTTTGTGTCTTTCGCTTTTACGCGACGTTTTTGCTGCGTCGCCGAGTTGATCTTCCGTGTGAGCACGATGGTCGGATCCTCCAACACCTCCACCACGTCCCCCATATCCGGCAAGCTTTCCTCCAGTTCCATGCGGTGGCGGCGGTAGGAGGGAAGAAGAGAGTGGGGTGAAAGGGCGGGAGTTGGATGGAGAGCGGCGGGATGGAAGAAGAGATTGGGGATTTTGCCGCGGAAACAGAGCGAGCAGCTATAAAAGTGCGGGCTCCGCCTACCTTCTGGGTGGATCGGGGTTGTTGGAGTCCTACATGTCAGTTGTCCAAACTCCCGTGAATGCCCCGCCCGTTTGGTTTCAGTTTGCGGGAGAAATTGCGTCTGGACCGTCTTACGAACCATTGCAGGTCCGTGTTGGATGGCACAACATGTCTGGACCACGCGGTCCGGACGGGTGTTGGCGGTTTGAGGGTCGGCATTGGAGATGCCCTTATAGCCAACCTTATAGCTAACCTTATTGTATGAGTGACTAGAATTGATGACTATATATGACATGACAACGTCATATAGCCAACAGTTGGCTATAATATTAACCATGCTCTTATGTGATATGTCATCTTTCTTTGTCGGACCTTATTTTAATTAATTTTAATCATCACATACTTTAATATGTTTGGGAGCATTAATTTCAAGTGAACTCCTTTACGGATATTATAACTGCAACTCCTGAAGTATCTTATTTCCAACAACAACAAAAACTACGTAAAGTATATGGCTATGCCTAAATGATTATACATTTGAATATATTTTGCCTAGTTACATCATAGGGGCAAACTTTCAAGAAGGAGATGTATCTTGTTAATCACAGGGCGGAGAGAAAGACCTGTCTAGGCATGCGAAATTGGCCTTTTTTGAGCGTTACATACCTGTTTTTCCTTATGTATAAAATACAATAATCATTTGCCTATGATTTTAATTTTAAAAATGTTTCCTTGTTGTTACCAACCCGACTATCGGAATCGGGCCGACATGCTTCAGAAAAAGTATTGATTCATGGTTGATAATCTACAAGATGAAACCGACATGCCATGCAAAATGCCAATGTTCTTTTTCCTAGGAGGATAACAACTCCTGCCTTGCATCAGTTGTTGCACACAAGCCATAGATTAGGTGATGATGTATAATGTAGAACGACAAGGCTTGCAGAAAATAAAGAAGATGGTATTAACACCTGCAGAAATGTCAAAGGTACTACCACGCGGAAGGAGACGATGAACACTTTCCCCACAATACCCACAAAAAGCCGGACCTAGATCCTATCACTTAGCAGTGGCTAGCCATGGGAAAAATCTCTGTCCCGAAAAATCACATGTTGGAAACTGCCACCTGGCTAAGGGATCTGTTGCAAATACACTTGTATATGACTAACCACATGAAGATTTTGCATCTTAGAGGCACACAAGCCATCCAAATATTGCACTCCACTAAAATACTCCTTTAATTATTAAGATGCAATAGTAGTTCTTTTGTTAAAATCAAAATGAAATGGACTATGGTTCAACAATGGAACAAGAAATGCCACTCAACCGAACCCCCAAACCGAGACCATATGTTCGGGTTGTTGAACACCCCTCAAACCCACCCCAAATCCCTCTGAATTAACCAAATCGACCGCCCTCTCTCCCGAGTCTTTCCTCCCCATCCTTCGTCCGTGCCTTGCTCTCCTCCACCCTTGCTCCGCATTCACGCGACAGACCTCCTCCTCCATCCTAGCCATTGACGCTCGCTCTGTTGTCCGCACATGCCATGGTGGATGGCTCAATCGAGTCATTTTGGGGTCCCTAACATCATGAACAAGATGGAGACCGTCACCCGCGGGAGGGTCGCGCCTGGAAAAACACCCGCGATAAGGCTCAGAAGGCGGAGAAGGTTGTCGTCCAGATGGAATTTGTCGCGTCCGTGCTCTCCGCCACGCCCCGTGCCCAACGTATTTCTGCCTTTGTAATGGTGGGGGGGCATCCGAGATGACTTCACGTAGGTAGAAGAGGACAGATCCCCAGAGTGGCATACGAGACATTGCAACTCTAGCAGTCATGGACAACGTCGGGCATCTTGACGTCGGACATGCCCACCGAATATTTGAGGACAAACCAAAATTATAGGTTTTCCCTCGCCCCATATGAATTTTTGGATAAATGTTAGGATTGTTGTTTCATTGTGATTCATCTTTAGGGCTCATTCATGGTGGATTTGATAATGAAGGTTAACAACCTCCAACTTATGAAATGGGTGATACCAATTCGCCTTTCTATAATGCTGGGAAATTATCGGGCACTCAAAAATAGAAGGCTCCAAAGGAAAAAAGACCATCCTTTTCAACCCATGAAGATGTCTTGTTGTTTAGAGCTTGGTTAGACACAAACATGGATCCTATTTGTGGAACTGAGCAAAAGGAATCGAAATAGTGGCAAAAATCCATGCTTAGAACCATGAACACCAACACTATCTAGAGCCAAATCCTATCCATACCACCCGCAAAAAGGGCTCTCTCCAACATAGTTGGTCTACCATCCAAGAGTTCTTGAACTTGTTTTGCAGTTTCTATGCACAAGTGGTTAATAGGAAACAAAGTGGGGTTGGACTCAAAAGCCATGCAAGTTCTGGTTTTTAGAGGAATCATGACAGTGGGAAAAACTTCCCACTGATTTCTCTTTATATCATGCAAGTTCTGTTTGCTTCACATGGTTGTCATTTTTATTGCTTGCTTCGTTTGTGCCATTATTTTAATGTGTGATGTTTGATTGCGAGCTCAGGTTCACCGCCACTTCGTGCCATGCATTTTAGAATAATCCATTCACTTTATCGCATTGTTGGATAGCGTTCAATGGGGAACCAAAGTGATGCACCCTCTATGAAGATGTCAAGAAACCCACTAAGAAGATGAAGAACAACGATGGCTCAAGCTCTCATCAGTTTATTGGGTTGGATGACGACGATGAGTTAAGTGGAGGGGCGGATGGACAATGGACCGTGCCAAAAAGGAATAGACATGTGATGGTGAAGAAGTGGGAGAAGGAAAGGCTCACACATGACGACCCGACGAGCAAAATGTCTGCCAGATGGACGAACATATTTTTCCACCAAGGGGGAGATATTGATGGAATAAAAAAGGTGAAAGGATCAAGATAGACCTAAAGAAGGAAGTGAATAGGTACAACTACAATTTTTACTTCGATAATTAGCAAGTTTAGGCTTTGCAGAATATAAATGTGTGCCTAAACATCTTGATGTTGATCTTGCACAATGATGTGTTCTTCTTGTTGATCTTATTCATCTTGTTGATGATGGTCTTGTTCATGGATAATTGGCTCATCTTGAGCAATGTGATCTTTTAGTGATTTGGAGCGGGGAGAAACAAGGATGGTACTTGAGGTTTCTTCCTCATTGGTGTGAATTTGTTGCAGAGGGAAACTGCCGCCAATGCCCATAGCCACGATATCTTGTGAAGGACCCTCATGACCTACATAATTTAGATCAACTTACTTTCCATGTGAGCCATTAAATCCACCAAACACCACATCACAAGTTTCTGCAACACATCCATTGAATTTGTTGAACACTCTATAGGTGTGAGAGTTTGATCCACATCCAACTAATATACCCTCCACAGTTTTTGTTGAAATTTGGCTAACAAGGTTTTCTTGTTGAGAATGCAATACTTACAACTAAATACCTGAAAGTATTTGACGTTTGACTTGTTATTGGTTAGGAGTTCATAGTGTGTATTGTTCAAGCACTTGCTAAGGAAAAGCCGTTTTGATGCATGACGGACGGTGTTGACGGCTCACCCCACAAGTTATATGGTGACTTGTACTCATCCAACATGAACATTGCCATCCCCTATAGTGTCCGGTTTTCCCCATCGACTCATTTTATTGATATGTATATGGTCCGGAATATTTATGCTCAATACACTCATCACTAAAGAATCCTTATCCTTCTAAGGTGTAGTTCTTGAACTCCGAGCCCATTACCACTTCTAATTACCAAGATCTATTTGTCGAATTTTGCTTGGCAAAATCATTGGATGTCACCTTCACCTTATTCTTGGACTTGAGTAAGAACACTCATGAGTATCTTTAGTACAATAATTAGTCACACACACTTTGGCTGTAGAAAAAATTGTGTGAGGAAAATTTAAACGTGAACAATAGTTGAATGTTTTTTTTTGACGGGAAACAATAGTTGAATGTAAACTAAGTAGGTTGTGAATGAGTCGGACATGGAGTTTTTGCTCCCGAGGTCATATGCTCCCACATGAACAGTAAAATCGAAAAAAAAGTAAAAACATTCAAAAAATTATGAATTTTTTTTGTGGTAAACTTTGACAAATGTTTTATATGCTCGCAAAATTTCAGCTCAAAATAACATTTGTAGAAGTCGTGGAAAAAAAATAAAATCGCTGCTCCAAAAATGCTAGTTTTGGATACATTTTGGACTGTTGATTTTGTTTTTTTCGCCGCGACTTCCACGAATGTTATTTCATGCTGAATTTTGGTACGCATGTAAAACATTTGTCAAAGTTTGCCACAAAAAAAAATCAGAATTTTTTGAATTATTTTAATATTTTTTTCGATTTTACTGTTCACAAGAGAGCATTTGAGCTCGGGAGTAGAATATATAGGACTTTCTGTGAGTCATACAATATTACATGCTTTAACCGTTATTCGCCTCCCCTGTACTTATATCCTGGCTCCGACCACCGGCGGCCAAGTCATGCTTAACCGCCGAGTCCATTAATAGAATTTAGAAAGAAGTATATGTGTGCACAAAGCCGGCCGCCTGGTCAAAGACGACCATGCGTTGTGCCATCACCTGCTAAACCACTCCGGTGCGCCGCCACCTTGTTAATCAAAGTTCTTGGCCAGTAGAATACTCAACACGATTACGTAGTGAAGTTAGACGAGACCTTGAACAGCGCTTTCAACGACCATAACAGTGAGAGGCCGGCAAGGTAATAATTAATAATTAAACAAAAGAAGAGTCGTTGCATGGTTCTCCCTTTCTTAGTTGTAAAAGGCCTGCGTTCACATTCAAGGACCTTCCCTTAACCGTACTTACGCGTAGAGGTGGGCTTTCCACGTTGGAAATCCTTTCTTGCGGGTAAGAGCATGGACCCCTTATACTGTCTCAAACCTCCGGGTAGGTCGTCTGGTCAGCGTCTAGTCAGAAAAAATCAATCCAGACGGACGCGCTAAACGGGTCTCAAACGTCCGGGCTGACTGATACCCCTCATATTCAGTCCAAATATGGGGAACCCGGACGTGTCCGCGCACGCTCGTCACGTCAGCCCGGCTCACCACGGACCCCACAAATACCCCATTCCGGAAACCCTAGACATCCGGTACTTCACGATCCGTCCACTCCACTTCCAATACCCCACCCTTCGATCCGATGGCCGACGACGGAAGCAACTCCGATGGATTGAACATCGATGTGGAGGAGGTGGCCCTCCACATCGCGTTTCGTCGGTCGCTGCAGGACCAAGGCGGCCCCAGCGGCGGCGGATCCTCATCCTCCGGGCCCGTCGCCCGTCGATGGAGCGCCGACGACGTCACATGCCCTTCCCGCGAGGCGCGCAGCTCTGGCCGGTCCGCTCCAGGTCAGGTACGCCGCCCACCTCCACCACCTTCTACTCCGGAAGCGGTGCCCGACCACCACTGGGTCCTCGTGCCCGTGCCAGGGACGAGGCGCACGAGGACGCCGGAGGCCGAGGTGCGTGCAACCCGGACGAGTGGCAGCGGGCGAGGGAGAGGGGGGAGGCGCTGGCCGTGCGGCGTTCGACATCGAGCGCATCGGTGGACCCCGAGGACGCGCTCCTCGCGGGTGTCCTACATCGCTCGTTGACGACGGCGAAGACGGATGCGCGTCGCCTCCGCCGCAAGAATGCCGACGTGCTCCGGCTGGTCATCTAGTTATCGGAGCGCAAGGTAGCAAAAGGGGCGGCGGCGAAGGCGAAAGGGACCCGCCACGCGAAGGAGCAGAACCGCCTGCTCCGCAGGCTATCCAGCATGCTGTGCAGCTCCGACGAGGACGACAGCGACGCCTTCACCTTCAGCTTCGATGACGACGACGATGACGCTAGCCAACACCTACACGGAGGAGGGGCACATCCGCGTGGATGACCGAAAGGGGAAGGGGGCGGCGAGGAAATGGTGATTTCCTCCGCTCTTCCCCGTTTTGTTTATATTTTATGTATGTTTAAGTAGTTTGTAGTTTCGATTTGCCGATGAACTGCTCCTTTTGTTTGGCGATGCGATCCGATCCGATGAACTGTGTTTGATATACTATCTTTACGTAGCATTGCATGGATTGTATGGATATGAGGCTTCGGATATGAGGGACACGGATGTGAAAGGTAACAAATGAGGGGCGCCCGGGCGCGTCCGCACGCGTATGAGGGCCCATATTAGCAAGTTTCGCCTAGATGCTCTAAGGTATTAACACGAAAATTTTCCAGAGAACTGCCATGCATGACGGCATGATTTTTATCACTAACAGTAGCATGCATGACCGCATGAGAGCTGCCATGTAAGAGCAGAGTCACCATATAGACTCGATTTTATAATAATTATCAGTACGACAATTTCGAGTCAAAATGACACTTTAGTAGAGCCACCGTATGAGTATCGATCTGCATAATTTATGGAATTCGCTTCATAAATGGCTTCGTAGTCTTCATATTTAGAGGGTGGGGAGGGGGAAAGGGAGGGGGTGGGGGTCTAGTATGAAACTCACTCCATACCCAACCGTCAACACGGGGAAGTTTTAAGTTCTTCATCCTCACGCCGAGATGGTGCTGACAAAGATTGAATACAAGAGAACTAGGGTTTGGGATGAGATGGNNCTGGTGAAGATGTTGATGGAGATCGGTCCTCCCACGACGGAGGAAGTGTT
>CBMN010751143.1:0-10155 GCA_000582825.1 Hordeum pubiflorum | reverse complement strand
CCGGGGTCATCCCCCCGACAGACAAAGTTCTTGCTTTACACTTCAGCAACATCATAACAATTAGTTTTGAACTATCTCGATGTGCCCCATGTGTGGACTCCACTTAGCCTTGGCGCATGTTGCATTTACCCCATTGTATAAACTTCCATTGCACATAATAAAATGATTGTGTGCATCGTATGATGCAGAGACCGGGGTTATCCTGTTCCTGAAATAAAGAACTCGAATGATGTTTGGTTTTGTTAAGCCCTTTCCATCTAAAATAGGACATGGAGCAAAAATCAGACCATTAAGAAAAACCATCTTATTACAAGCAACGGAGGGTACTAACAAAGTCATAGATGAAATTACAAACATGGCAACATATCGAGCAACACAAGTTTTAAAAGAACATAACTGGCAAAACATACAACATCGATCATGTTGTTGTCACAAAACATTCCAATCAAAACGTAGTAGACAAATATAGCCCACCTAAAGCTTGTTTGGATACACTCCAATCCGATTCAGTTTCTTTGGACTTGAAAGGGTTTTGAGTATAAAACCACAAACCCGGGTCAATCCAAAATCAATTATTAATCATTTGAACGAGCTCGATCTTCCTGCCCCTTACCGCAAAATTCGCCTATCGAAAATGAATGGATGGAACCCCCACGACGCTCTGGTCGATGTCGAGCAACACCTCGAGCGTCCGCTATTGCATGTTGCCGATGATGCTGGTGACACAGTTGGGGTTTGTTTTGATAGCGAACACGAGGCAGTTGTCAATGATGTCTTCGCTATGGTAGGGGGTGACGACGGCACCGCCGTTGAACACCAGCGCGACGTTTGGCATTGTGATGATGTCCAGCCCTGTGAAGTCGAAGCACGTGTCTAGTATGCTCCTAGTCGGCATCCTCTTGTATTTCACCATGCTAGCCTTGAACGTCGTCTTGAGTGTTGTGTATGCAGCGGGCGGTAGCCGCGTAATATACGCGCTGGAGCTCACCAACGACATTAATGACGAAAACTAAAATTGATTCGGTTGAATTGTCCAATTTGAGTGGTCAGGAAAGTTTTGATTGGACATTACCTTCCAGAGGTAGAGGTAGATCTTATGGAATATTGGTAAGCATTAATAATGCTTCTCTTGTTAAAGATGGTATGGAGTTCGGACAATATTTATTTAAGATAAAGAACTTATCCGTACAAACATGAAAGAGGGCTCGAAGGAGCGGGTCGAAAAGCGCCTCCTTCTCCCTTTTGCGTCTCCCCTGTGGGAGACCGAGAGGTCTAACCCTAGCCGTCGGCCACCTTCCCTCTCCTCCCATCCCTCCCCCGCCGTTGTCGGCAAGCACCGTTGGACAAAGCCCTGGTGGCATCGGCGGTGGCGGGCAGCGTCTCCTCCTCGACTCGACGTGGGGGCTAGCGCATGACGGCCCGGCCAGGTGAGGGCGCCGTACTCGCGTGGGCCCGGCAACGCGGCAGTGGGCGTGGGTGGCGGCGGCGTGCGCTACGACGCGGGCGACGGCAACATGCGGGCGGGTGCGCTGTGCGGTGGCTGCGTGCGGCGGCCTTTGGAGGGTGAGCGCGCCGTCGGGTGCCCCTATGTGGATGCCTGGCGGGCGGTGTGGGAGGCGGATAGCGACTTGGTGTCCTTCCATGGTGGTTGTGCGCGACGTGGACCAGGACGGCACCCCCGCGCTGGATCTGGCATGACTTCGGGTGGGGGCCCGTGCTGTGCGTGGGGCTGGGGCTGGCGGTGGCCCGGGGTGGCCGTCGTTCTGGAGGTGAGCGTGTGGGTCATGCCTGGGCTCGCGCTCATGGGTTGTGTGGCTCCGGCTGCTTCTACCCTTTGCTGCGGGTGTGTGGAGGTGAGATCCATGGTTGGCTGGCGAATCTCGACGGGAGTTGGAGGTGGTGGCTCCACATGGAGGGCAAGGCTGGCCTTTGTGCTGCCTCAACGTCCAGAGTTGTCGGCCGCTTCGGGCATCCCCGTCTGGATCTGTATCGTCAGATCTGATGGAGCAGCTTTCGCTCCTCCTGGTGGTGCTGCCCCACAATAGGCTGGCGGTGCGACCGGCCACATGGAAACCCTCCAGCGATGTCGAGTGGGTGTTTGGGGTGTCATCCACTTGTTATGGCGTCAGTGTAGGGGTGGTGGCAGGGTTCCTAGTCCGTGGTGGTGGACGATGTCCGTCAGGGCGCAAGTTTGGGGGCCTGACTTGGTCCGCGCTGGCGCAATCCTTCGTGTTATGGTCCACTTGCTTGCACCCTATTTGTGGCGTCAATATGAGTTTGCTCCTTGGGTATTGCTATGTCATCGATCGGATCAGCATAGAGGACCAGATGTATGGCGGCGCTCATGTGTGCGGTGATGGTTGGAGGTAGTCATTGGGTTTCTGCCCCCTGGTCCACCGGTTCCGGCTGGGGATGTGGGCTGGGGATGTGGGCGTGGGTGCTTCCTAGTGTGGGGGCACCGAGCTAGGCCCATGACTAATGCCGGGCTAGAAGTGAAATGCAACGCCTTTCGCTCCTACTAGCGTGGTTGGGTGGCCGTGGGATGGATGGTTCGTGGTGCCTAGGGACATGGATGCCGGGGCAGCAGTCCTGGATGGCGGGCTCCATAGTTGGCTTTCCGGCAGGCTTCATGGTGGCTGCTCCTCCTGGCCGTGTGGGCGGCAAGGGGCTAGTGGCGGGAGGCCCTGATATGCTCTAGCAGTGCCAGATCTCGTGTGGATGAGCTGACCCTCGTTGCAGTGGTGACCGAGGCCCTCTTGTGACGGTGGCGAGTGTTCGAGCGGAAGTTTTACGTTTGTGGCGACGGCGGTGTCCGTGGGTGTCGCTTGCTTCCTGAAGACGTCGTCATGAATCTCGCCCATGTGCCAGGGCTCCGGATTAAAACTCTAGTCTAGTTGGACTCGGCAGCGGCGTCGCTTCGCGTCATCATCTTCTTGGAGGCATTGGCGTGGTGCTCAAGTGTACTTGGTCGGGCCTCGTCTAGGTGTGAGGCTTGTTCTGGTTTATGGTTTATCTTTTGATCTGCTTTGTAAGAGGTCTCCCCATCATTTGTATCATTCGATCGTGTACTTTATTGTGATGTTGCTTTATAATATAAAGGGGACAAGCGCAGGACATCCTACGCCAAGGAGGGCATGCGGTAGCGCGGCCGCACGCTGACAGAGGCGAGCAACCACGAGGTGAACCAAGTAACCGTCGACTTACGTGGAGCAGCACGGCACAACAAACACAAAGGAGCAGAAGTTGGGTGCATTAGTGCCGCAAGTAGCAACGCAGGTTTGGCCTTCAATTATGTTGTCAGGTCCCAAATACATTTTGTTTGAAAAAATATTTTTGTTCAAATTGGTTGAGGATTAGTGAGAAAAATAAATTAAGCTTTTGGTCCATGAGTCACCATCATACGCTTGTTCGTGATATAATAAGAGTCACCATATACTCATTTGCTATCAGCAAAGACAACACTCTGGCAAGGGTACATGAGTTCTCTGAACTCAGCCAAATGTTTCACAGACCATTATCCCAGCAAGCATATTCCCAGTTCATTGAGATCCAAAACCTCATCACTCATAGAGATATTGTGAACAATCAGGAATATTGGACCTACAATTGGGCCTCTCCTAAATACTCAGCGATGAAGATGTATAAAGCCCTCCTTAGTCCATGCAATGCACACAACATTTTCAAACTCATATGGGGCACAACCTGCAGACTCAGACACAAGATCTTTTTCTGGCTTCTATTACATGATAGAGTGAGCACAAGCAATCTGTTGCAACGCAGGGGCATGCACCTAGATCATTACAATTGCGCACTCTGTGCTGATGCTACAGAGGAAACCTTGCTCCACCTTTTTTGGAACTGCCCCCTAGCTTTGGCCTGCTGGCAAAGTATTCTACCCAATAAACAGAGAGGTATTTCTCCTTATGATGAGATTATCCTCGCCATGACTGATGTCCCCAAACCTTTGGCATTGGAGATTATTATCATGGGTTCTTGGAGCTCATGGATGGTTAGAAATGACAAGATTTTTTCATAATGGCAGCACCACATATCAACTCCTGGCAACACTACCTGAAAAGTGGATCACAGAACATCATTCTTGGAGCTAAGCAAGCATAGGCAGAACAGCTCACTGTTTGGATAGAACATAACTTGTAATATTTTAAGCATTATGTTTCCTAGAGCTGGGATTGGGTGACATTGTATTGGATACATTTGTTTTGTATTTTTATATTAATGAAAATACCGTAGAACATTTGTTCTACGATTTTGGCTCAAAAATATATGCCCCAGAGAAAAGCTCAATCCATCTTTCAGCCGTTTTAAATTTCATTGTGGCTCATATGGATCAATTCGCAGTGAAGTTATGATTTTGGTTATTTTATTTTGTTTTCATAGTATTCCAGATAGATTCAACTCAATCTTTTCAAATACTGCTGAGCATTTGTTCTCATGTATTCTTGGCCATGCTAGTACATTAGAGCTTTGACCAACCACACATCACAACAAATGTTCAAGGCACATCAGAGCTTTGAAAAACCACACAAATGCAATGCTAATTCTTCTGAATGTTACGTCATACTTAAATTGATTAAGAACAAATGAACATACTGTTCATTCTCTTTCCTAAATAGCATACAATACTCGAATTGTTTGAAAATAAAATGTCATATTGTTCATACATATCGATCATATATAAAAACGCGCTAAATATTTCCGTTCGCCGATACGTTAAAATAATGAATATGTTGTATTCACACAGTTCACTAAATAAACAACACCCGCTCCTTTCTTATAAGCATATACTCTTGGCTTATTTCTGTGGATAAACTATTGTCCCAAAAAGTTTCTACAAAAGGTCCTTCCTCTCTTGGGGTCTTTTGGCATTCTTGATCTTCCAGTTGACGACTTGTGTCCTCAAATTTTACATCGGTACCTTTGGTCTTGATGTTGTTAGAATTTTTAGTCAAACTTCGTGTCATCCTTGTGGCTACATTGATGATACTTTTATCTTTGGCGTAACAAACATCCGAGCCTTCATGTTCAACTTTTGTCTTTTTATTTTTTGTATGAACACTTCTCGTATTTCGGGGCACTGCTTTTCTGATTTTTAGAGATACCAATTTTCATTTTCTTCATCTTTTGGGTATGATAATACAACAAATCTTCGCCTCCTTTTCCCGTCAAGAACACCTTTTTATGACTTTTTATGTTGATGCTCCTTCTGAAATACTGTACTCCCATTGCTTTTATCTTCTAGCTCCTCTTTCACATGGACCAACTCACATATGGTTTTGCTAAGTTCACATTTGTTGATTTATACCTACAAAAATCACATAAATGGATGATTAAAAAATGAATTTCTATAAATAAAAGTTTGTATGGTGAAGTATTCAGTCACCTTTTTAAATGGCTCATTCAGTTTCTTTGTTTCTTGTTTTAACATGTTGTCCACTTCATCATCAAATCCTGTTGAGCACAATGGATCAACAATTGTAAATACCTGCTTCAATAGTTCCATATAAAAGAGTATAATAATTGGTGTTTAAATGGATTTGATAGTTTAATAGACCATTACCCCTTTAGCTTTATCCTCTAAGTATCAATTCTCAAGCTTCTCATTAGGCACAATTTTTCAGTGCATAGTTCTGCATGCCTAGAGTGAGGTTCTTAATTGTTGAGTTTGAATCGAAATATAAGTTTTGTCCACATAATTCTTGTATAATATTTGGGACCGCTTCCATCTAAGGAATACAACAAGAATGAGACTGATGTATTGAGCACTCTTTCAGACTCTTCATCAAATAAAGTGTAAGTGATCACTAATTTGAATTCGAATGCGATACCTAGAATCACATTTCGTTAGTGTAATGCAAATGTAATAGTACATAATGATGGTCAAATAAAGTGAATATTCTTACCTAGGTGTTACACCTTGTGGATACGTATCACAATTCTTGCAATAATAATTATGTGATACTTTAGTAGCAATTTTGTTGCAAACATCGCATGACATGTACCACCATTGAATATTTTCTTGTAACCGGTAAGTTATTTTTTCGAAAGCTTGAGGACAGTAGGAGAGGCTCCTACTGACTTTATATTATAACAAAATGAGGAGTACAAAGAACATTTACATCTCTGCCAAGATAGAAAACAAGGGAGTAAAGGAGCATACTAGGTGACTTGGATACAAAGTGTCATACATAGTCCACAAAGCTCCTAATAAAAGGATGAAGGACGCCCTTAGTTCTGTGTACCATCATGGATACATCATTTTTGAATCTTCCCCACCAAGAGTCAAAAGACGGTGTTATGCCTCTGAAGTGCTTGTTATTTCTCTCCTTCCAAAATCCCCATGTAGCGATGATGTAAATCTCCATAAACAGTGGTGTAATCGATAAATTGTAGCTATTGTTCTGAACACAAAGTCCTGAAAGTTGATGAAGAAAATATACCTATTTAAAGAATATGCAGTCACTCATACAAATATGTCAAATACATTTGTAGGTCTTGTAGGCTTCTACGATATACTATCATAGAAGAGTTCTAATTCGAAATTGTTTGCCGAGAAGTCTGTAACCTGTGCCCCGATCCTTGCGTCGTCTCTCTGAGGTGACTCGAGGGTTCCCAAACCTAGTGTCGCCGCCCCCCTTTCCTCCTCCTCCTACCACTCTGCCGTCGCCTGAGGTGCCCTCCCGGCATGCGCGCGCATCACCTATGATGGTGGCGGCAGGGATGTAGCTGCTCCACACCTTGTGGAGGGCTTTGGGCGCCGGGGCGGCGGCCCCGGATGGTGAGCCCGGCGTGGCCCGCTCAGCTGGCGGTTCCGACGGGCGCTGGCCGGCTGTCCTCTTGGCTGCGGGGGTAGCAAGGGGGCGGCAGGTGTGGGTCGCGACGCGGTGGTCTCCTCGCGGACCGCGTGCGCGTCTTGTGGAGAAGGCATGCCCCTTCTTGCCCGATCTGCTCGATCCCCTTCCTATTCTGGTGGTCGGCGTCCTCTTGGTGTTGTCCCGCTGCTCGGATTGATGGGAGCTTGAGGGTGTGAGTGGGAACCGGGGTAACCCCTTGGCCAACCCGGCGGACACAGCGAAGACGACGCCTTTGGCGTCGATCCCCTCCTTGGAGGCTTCGGTGAGGTTTCGCTCCTCCTCTTCCTATCCCTTGCTTAGTGGTGAAGACCTTGGTCTTCTGTTTGGGCGATGACGGCGTTGCGATGTCATGTTCCTTCTTGGAGGCGTCGTCTGGGGACAACAGCGGTGGCGGGTGCGCAATGGTGGTTCTGGTGGTGGCGACAGGCGGCTTCACTCTCCTCTCTCTGACATCACGCCTTGCCGCATGAGTGGAGTGTCCCTGCCGGTGTCGTTGGCAGGTCGTCGTCCTCTCCGGCGGCAGTGGTAACCTATTTGGTGGGCACCTTGCACTCCGGCGAATCTCTTTGAGGTGGGGTTGGTGATGTCCTATTGTGCTGGCCTTGTCCACTTACGGTTGCTCTAACGACTTTCTTCCTGCGTTGTGGCTGAGTCGGTGGCGGTGATGGTATCTCTATGGAGTTCGGCCCGAGTTTGCTGGTCTGCGCTTTCTCCTCTCCTTGGCAGCGATGGTGTCCAAGTTCAAGTGGGATCTGGTGATTCGCTTTGCTTGTCGACTGTGCGGCATTCTACGAGCCAGGACGAGAGGGTTGTGGCCCTCTGGCGGTGAAGACACTTGGCTTCTGGCCCATGACGGTCTCTCGCGTTCGGACAAGGGCACGATGTGTCCTTAGTGGTGCCTTAATTCAAGCACTTGCTTCCCTCCGGTGTTGGTCCTAGTGTAGGTTGATGGCATCAACGTTGCTTGTTTGTCCTCATAGCGGTTGTTGCCTTGAGTTGTTATGTCTATGCTTTCTATCTTTTTTTTCTGCTTTTATTCGTTTCCTCCCTGTAATCCTCTGTATTTTGTCCTCCTAGTCGGTTGATGGCTTTGTTAATTCAAAGCCGGGCTTATGAGCCTTTTCTCTCTAATAAGAGCTCTAATTCATTACCTGGTCTTCTGGGTTGTCGTGCCTAATTCCAGTAAGTTCTTTTAAGGTTATCCGTCTGTAAAACATTTGTTCTTCTAGTGTCCCTTGAGTAATTTTATCTATCTCCATCATTTTTTTGTAAGGTTTCATCGGTGGAGTGGCTATAAATAAAACTTAGTAAATGAAGATATATTATGAAATTCTATATGACCAATACCTACAAATTGTGCTTAATACCTGCCACGAAGTTCCCAAGTCGTGGGTATATCTAGATTGGTATATAATCTTGTAGCCGTAGTGGTCTTTAGGCACAAACCTATTTAATGAAAAATGAATCAGTTAGATTTATTATCTTTGTATGAAAAAATGACATGTAAACATATTCAACTTACCATTGAATTTTTGCACCGTTGTTGAGGTAACAATAATAATTATTTGATTGCCAATTACATCCTCACTTAAATGATGAGCTAATCTTCCCCTTACTGATACTCTGATTTTATCACCCCTGAATAATTCATTCCAAAGTAACTATTGGTAATAATAATAATATAAGTGGGAGAAAACAGTCTTTACCCTTGAATGAAAAGTTGATGCATGGATATATACTTACTCTGGCATTAGAATTTCACTCTCATGTATATGCATGTGAAGGTGTTTTATTCTTTGTTATCCTTGATTCTATTAGCTTAATTTTTGTAAGTAACCCAATGACATCTGCAAATTTGAAGATTAAAGACTTAAAATTTAGTAAGTTTTTCAATTGGAGTCGATTAATACAACTACCAACAGATGACTTAAAATTTAAAATAACCACTTGGAAGTAAGAATATGACTATCAATATACCTGAGCATTGTTGGTATTCTTCTAGCCGTTCTTGTAGGGTATCTTTGCTAGCAAACTCAAAGTAGTAATCTGGAAAATTATCCGATAAACCATTCATCTCCTTTAATTTTATATTGTATAAAAAATAATTTTAGTTTCATTGTTGACTGGCCGATATTTTGTCGAATCTACAACTTTAAAATTGCTAAAGGCATATATAGAACACTCGTTGATTTTTTGCTTTGTAAATGTCAATTAGATTATTCCAGATAGTTGCATGAACTGTAAGGCCCTTCAGAATTTAATGAAAATATATTCTTAGTAGTAATTTTAATAGTAGAACAATCCCATTGTTAATTATGTGAATAAAAATACCTCCTCTTCCATCAAGATAATATCTATGCTTATAAGTTCATCAGTCGAAGGGTTGATCGAGTCCCACATTCTCATTACTTCAGCTTTAATATTCATGTATCTCCTCTTGTGGTTAACTCACTTAGATTTGTGTATGCCATAGAGATGTTGCCTTCAAAACAATATTAAAAGGAGTGGTTCATATGATAATGCACTAATACAATTTTGTTAGAAAGAAGTGTCCTAACTAATAGTTAGTGAACAGGAAAACATGGTTTCATATGGAAGTTATGAAGACATGCATGGATGGAAAGATCTAAATATACCTCAAGATTTCAGCTATATATTATCCAAAGTTGATGATGTTTCTATCGTTTCTTCTTACGTCCTTCGATGTGTTGGACGTCCTGCCGTATGTCGCCCCTTCGATACGTGTGGCGTCAACTTGCTGGTGCAATTGATCGTTCCTGGCGTGTGACGTCGTGTGGATATCCCTTCAATCTTTGGCGTTGTGGCGTGTGTTGATTCCCTGGGGGGCGTGTTTGGCAGCCATAGCAGCCGGCCCTGGCTAGCTCAAGGCTGGCTCACGTGAGGCTGGCTGAGCAAATACAACCACTAAACCAACATCTGCAACCTGTTTTGTTGCCCACATTTAATTCTCATGCATTAGGGGACAACTTAGCACACGGTGTTTGGTTGCCCGCACTATCCGAACTCACACATAAGCACGCTGTTTGGTTGCATACACGGTGCGAGGTGTGCTAAGCTTGTACCATATGTGGTGAGGTTACCTTACACATGATCACACCTAGCACACCAACGTCACGGCAGAGCAATTGATAGAGGCAAAGGTGTCCCGTTTTTCGATGAGATGACGGCTATCATTTTTGGTGGAGTAGACTTTGATGATCCGACTACGAACGTGCAAGGACGTCGTGCCTTAGCAATTGCTAAACCAACTCCGAGAGGTTAT
>CBMN010751141.1:0-10098 GCA_000582825.1 Hordeum pubiflorum | reverse complement strand
TAGGTCCATCTCGATCCTTTCAAGTTGATGTTATATTTTGATATAATAAATGATGTTATTTTCCCTGCTATCAAATGTAATAGTTATCTTCCCTATTATATGAATGTGATGCTACCTCTTTTGACGAGATAACATCGCAAAGTAAAAAAAAAACATGTAGCCCTATCTATGTGAGTGGCTTTCGGATCCATACATCAGACACACCGCATGATGAATGTGTGCATTAAATTTTCTGTAAAGGAAAATATATATTTTCCCCTAAATTCAGTGTTCGTTGCAAAAGTTTCAGAAGTAGAAACTGAGCAAAGAATACCTCGTCTTTATGATCCATTTGTGAATGCTTAACTTTTAAAATTTCACATGTTGTTTGATAGATAGTATTCCCAATAATGTCTTATCATGATATTTTGTGCCTATAATCTTACAACGTACAAGCAGTTCTTTAGTTTTGCATGGAACACATACTGCGACATATGTGCAGCCAAGAAAATCGCATTATTTAGAGCCGTGCTCTAGCCTTGGATAATCATACGGTCATAGGTATGACCAAGAAACACAACCAAGACTCCTAGTGATGTATAATATTTTTTATTAGACAAGAGATGCCCGATAGGCATTGGACCCGAAACATCAGATAACACTAGTTCGAGTGGCGAGCTAGCAGACTAGGAATACGGAAACTGATGAATCTTTGGAAGCTTGTTATCCCGTCAAAGTTGAAATTTTCCGTGCGGAGACATCCACAATAGTCTCTCCCAACTGTTGATCTAATATGTGTTATGCACTTTGCAAGGGCGGATGATTCATTTGATTATCTCGGAGAAGATCTTGAATTAATCCATTTGACAACAAGCAATATGTCCTCAGCTTGCAGCACTAAGCGGGCAAGTGCTCATGCCGACGTCATGCAATATGTTTTCTCTTTTTTCATTTGTTTAAATGTTTTGAAAAATAATAAATGCATATCTTATGATAAAATTATTTAGTTAATTTGTTTAAAAGTTGCACATTTTTTAAATTTTCATGCAGTGCAAACAAAATCTCGCTCAACTATCATAAAATATTTGTACCATTCAAAATATTGTATCCGACATTTAAACAAATCATGGGTGTCGAAAATAATGTACATGATTTTTTTGGAAAATATTATACTATTAAAAAGCTTTGTGTAATTAAAAAATATGTTTCGTACCATATAAAAAATATGCGTACCATTTTAAAAAATGTTCACGCATTTAAAAAATATGTTTATTAGACTTAAAAATGCTTTGAAAATGTTAACAATGTTGGCGTAGTTTAAAAGAATTATTTATATCATTAAAAATGTTTCAACATGTATCCGAAAGGTTTAACATGTATTAAAAAAACGTATTTGAAAATATGTTAATCAACAATTGAATAATTTTAACATGTATAATGTGTATGAAAAAACGCAGACATCAAAACACATATTTGAAAACAATGTTAATCATGTATTTGAATTTTTTTTTAAATGTCTATAAAAAATATTCATGTTGTATACCAAAAATGCACAATGTCTATGCAAAATTAGATATGCTTCAAAAAAAAGGAAAAACTGGAACCAAAGAAAACTGATGAAAAACCGTAGAAAAAATAGATGCATGACGGTGTAAAGGCAAAAAAGAACCACACATTTTTTTTATAAGAGAAGGTACATTTTTAATGGTATTATTCCTTTTACATTGTATAAGGTTTTGTAAAAGTGTGACGTACATTTTCTTTGAAATGTGTGAGCATTTTTGAAATCCGACATACACTTTTATTTAATGCTACAAACATTTTCAATAAGTTGGGCGCTATTTTTTCACAATAGATGTATTTAGTTTTTTTCAAAAAATATATAAAAAAGTAATAAAAAATTGTAAGTGACGCCATAGTAGCGAAACCACATGCATATGGTGTTTTCCCACTACCGTCTCCCTTTTGTTTTTTTACTTTTCAAGGTTCTCAAGAAAAGAGGTACATCACATTGATAACATAGAGAATAAAACTGATTACATTTGACCTAACATAACAACACATCATTTACAATCTGAAAATACAACAATACATCAAAAGATAAAGCTCATGCAAAAGAGATTCTCCAACAAATCCATGCTTCTGACTAGACTACAATAATTCACACAATTTCACGGTATAATGTGCAAGAACAAAGGAACCATTAGTCAAGAAGTCGCCAACACACATGTTAAAAACATCACATGTGTAGTTTGGGCTGACAAACATAACTATCATACTCCACCCATGACAATATCCTCTATAGTGAAATTCTACAGTGAGAAAATAAGATTGATTTAAATACAATCGTCCAATCAACAGTTCATATGCAAAGCCTAGAGAAAGGCCAATGAGAGAAGTCCTTACGTCGTTCAGCAGGTTGAAAAACATATCATCCCATGAGAAGCCATTGATGCCATCCAATCGATCATTAAGCTCATGCTGATCGACAATACCTTCTTGTGCATGGTGAATGCTAGTTGTGTCCCCAGGTCAAGCTTGTGAGTCACCACGATGATATTTTATGTCTATAAGTTGGAACGTGCATAACTAGTTCTTCAAGTATTAATCATCTTGTGTCATTGAAATTCTACCATTATCATGTGTAGAGTTGCCATTCAACATCATTCCGACTCAGCTTGTGTTTCTCGCTATGTTAAATGATTTCATCTGCTTACTAAGGCTTGCCACTGTTGTATTAATGCTAACACCCTTAACCATCTCAGATGGTGCATGCTAACACCCTTAACCATCTCAGATGGTGACATTGGTGCACCGGCACACGCATTCAATATCCCAACAAAGCTTTGGTATCTTGGTGCGTTGAATTAACATCGGGTCACCGAAGCCTGCCACTGATGTGGTGTTGCTTATGATTGGTGCCCTTCAAATTGCAGAGGCACCTGGTTAGATGGTGTTGCATATCTTGCAAGTTTGGTATCCTTGGGATATTCACATGTGACAGGATACGAGATGTTTCACCTCTATGAATAATATACTTTTAAATGTCACAAACATATTTTTTAAATACCTAAATATTTTATTAAAGATAAGTTACATTTTTAATGGTATTTTACTTTATATTTTATAAGTTTTTGCAAAAGTGTGATGTCCATTTTTTTGGAAACATTTGAACATTTTGGAAATGTCACATACACTTTTGTTTAATGTTACAATTTTTTTCTAAATGTTGAGCGCACTTTTTTACGTTGCACGAAAATTGTTTAAATTTGTGATGAACACTTTATATAATTGACAAGATTATTTTTTCACAATATATGTATTTAGTTTTTTCATATGTAAATAATATTAAAAAATTAAGTGACGACAGCGTATCGAAACCACATGCCTATGGTGTTTGCCCACTACATGCTCCCTGGTTTTTACTTTCCAAGGTTATCTCGGGAAAAGAGATACATCGTATTGATAACATTGAGAACAAAACTGATTACATTTGACTTAACATGATAGGATATCAGTTAGGATATGTGTTGGCCCAATCCCGCCGCCGAGTACTTCTGCAGACGGTGATATGACCGATGACAAACGACGATGACGAACGAAGCTCGCTGACGAACTCGACGAATTGCTTTTACACCGAGACACACCGCAGTACAAAGCTGGCCACCCGATTCCTAATCGATCCTTTGCTGGACGTGAACAAATACTAGTTATGCGCTAGCACTTCTAGCCGGACAGCAACACGCACGTACGCGACCTCTGATCGATCCTTCTTTTGATCAATACAGCACTACTAGCCACGCACGAACACTCGATTATTTGGATAGCCAGCAGGCTCGTATCGAGCCTGTGTTTTTATTGATTCTAAACTCACGGTTTCCGTTTCGAATTTTTTTTCTAAACTCACGGTTCGGTTCAGTACAGGGGGTATTACATCGTATATATAACAGCTAGCCTATGACCAGTACTAATCCTACTAGGTAATGGATTCCTGCACTAGTTGGACCCATATACATACTTGTAATCAGACCGGACGTTGGGTTTAGTTCCAACAATCATCCCCTAAACACCACGTCATCACGTCACAACTCCGATGTCGATTCTTTTTTGCTTCTCCAAGAACTTCTCTCGATCCAAAGCCTTGGTTAGCATACCCGCAAGCTGATCATCGGTGCAAATATAGTTGACCTTCATCTTACTTTCTTCCACACACTCCCTGAAGTAGCGATACCTTGTATCGGTGTGCTTACATCTATCATGTTGACACACTGGAGTCTTTCATAGAGAGATTGTAGACTTGTTGTCAATGTTGAGTACCACTTGCTTCGGTTCTCGATCCATGAGATCACCGTGTAGCCTTCCTAGCCACACACCTTGACACACCACAGCGGCAGCTGCAATATACTCTATTGCATCAACTGCGGATACTATACTCTTCTTGCTCAGCTCAAGACGAGGTTCCATTGGAGCGTCAATTGGATTACAATTTTTCATGCCACGGCTTTCAACTACCTTTCTTTTATATGCCTCGCATAGTGTGATCCCCTCCGTCTTTTGATGTACCTCTATTCCCGGATAGTAGCTCAAAAGACCAAGATCATCCATCTTGAAAAGCTCATTCATTTGTAGCTTGAACTTTGAAATCACCTCTTCATCTGCTCCAGTAACCAATAGGTCGTCGACATAGATGCCAACTAGTAGACGATCATTTCCTTTACCTCGCTTGTACATTGCATGCTCTAGTGGAGCTTTCTCAAATCCAAGAGAAATCAAAGTCCGGTCAAGTTTGATGTTCCATGCCCGAGGGCCTAGTTTGTAGTCCGTACAAGACTTTGTGTAGCTTCAATACCTTGTGTTCTTCTCCCTCTTTGATGAATCCTGGTGGCTGATTCACATACACACCTCCCTCCAACTCTTCGTTCAAAAACACAGATTTACATCCATGTGATATATCTTCTATGATTCCTGAGCTCCGAAAGCGATGAGTAATCTCACCGATTCCATTTTTGCAATGGAAGCGAGCACTTCTTTGAAGTCCACACTTTCCTCTTGTACGTATGGCTACTAGCCGCGCTTCATGCTTTACACAATTTCCTTCAGCATCATTCTTGATCTTAAATTCCCACTTGAGCTCTATGGATTTATCATTGTTGGGAAGATCCACAAACTCCCATGCATTATTGTCGCGGATCGATCCCAACTCTTCTTCCATAGTACGACGCCAATACTCCTTCGTATTTGTGTCTTCGAATTTCGCCGGTTCCTCGGCGCTTGCTAGACACCGTCGCCCCACTCCTTTTCACTTGTACCAGGTTAAGCGTGCGAAGAGTTTTCTCCGGATATGGGTGTAACGCTGGCTGTAGATGTATAGGTATGCATGATGGCGTCCTTTCCTCCAATACTCTCGGAGGTGACGTTGCTTGCATGGCTCCTTGTATCTTCAGGAGTACCGCCTCACCATTTGCTTCACTCGTTGCTGTTGGCAAAGCTAATTTTTCAACCGCTGGTAGAGACAGTATTTCGCCTTCTCCTGTGTGAAAATTTGTAGGCGACACGGACAGTGTAGGACTTTCAGACGCGTTTTCTTCTGCTGCTCGGCTGCCACCTGAACTGCTACTCAGGAACCATCGTCTGGGTCATCTCCTGCATTGTTCCGCGTGTCACATGCTGCTCCAGTGCTTTCTGGTGGGCCGTTGCTTTCTTCGCTGTGTGACCCTTGTAAAATTTCTAGGATTTGCACCCCTTTTTTCTCACTGGTTGGCCACCACGTGATGGTGAGCTCCCATGTGGAGCTGCTGTACATGGCTTCTTGTAGAGTTCACCACTATCCAACTCGTCTGGCCAGCTCGTACATCCACTAGATTGAGCGCTCGCCGCATTGCTGCCTTTGGACACTGCAGCAGCTGGCCTTGATTTGACAGCCGTGTGACGTGAGTTGCATGGCGCGCCGCTGCTACCCACACATGCTGCTGCGTTGCCTGTCTGCTTCTGCGGGCTGGCTGGCTTGCTGCACATTACGACGCGCGCAACGGCACTAGAACCTGGACTTGCCACGTTGGATCTGCAGCTACTCTTCACGTCCGTGCAACTAGCTGTTGCACTATCGGACACCACGTACTCGCCACGCTCGTCGGGTCCGAGCGCAGTTCTCCGCACATCTCGATTTGCATTGTGACCTTTTGACACAACCACACCGAGACGCCTTCTGTTGTGGACTACTGACGCCACATCTTCATCTATCTCCAGATTTTCTAAACTGCTTTTTCGGCCGCAGCCGGCCTCTCTTGGACGTGCCGCACAAAGGCTGCTTTTCCATGCATGAGCACATGCCAAAACATGGCAATGCTAGGCATGTAGAACACAGGTTCGCGAAAAGTAAGTTGGATATCGAGGGAGAATGCCGTAGATCAATCACACAGAAGGATTTGAACTAAAATTGAGCGAGTAAGGTGATCGGGCGAAGTTCTGCTAGGGTTTGAATAGGTTTGGAGGAAGAAGAATAAGAAAGGAAAGAGTTGGGGGCGAAATACCTTCTTCCTCGGGCCTTTTGTGGCCTCTAGAGATCCATACGACCGGTCATGCGTGGTGGAGCGGCGCCGAAGGCAATAGAGAGAGAAATTGAAGGAGAGAAAATGGGAGGATGGAGGCACTGGTCTAGGAGGGGTTTTGGGTGGGCCAGTCCGGACGGTTGCTGAGGGTTCGCTTTGGAGATCCCCTAACCAACACAAACCCGCAGCGAACGCAACCCAAAACTTCTATTAAACCTAGAGTTCCTGCAATGACTTCCTCGCCACAGGCAGAAAAGAAAAATCTGGATTTGAGAGAAGGACTGTAGTGGTGGCTATTTATAGGAGGAGAGAGGGGTGGAAGGAAGGAGTGGAAGTCTTGCGGTCCAGAGGTGAACTTTGAATTTGGGGGCAAACATGTATTTTCCTTTAATGAAAATCTATTGTTGTGTGCCTGAAGCGTGGGTCCTAAGGCCCTCCTGATAGATAGGGTCACATGTTTTTTCACTTCGCAAGGTTATGTCAGCATCATATGATAACATAGAAAACAAAACCGATTACATTTGAGATAACATAATATGTCTCACTTGCACAGGGTGAATGCTAACTGTGTCCCCGCCATCAAGCTTGTGAGTCACTGCAACGATATTTTCTGCCTGAACGTTGGAACGTTCTGAAATAGTTCTTTCACTATTAACCATATGCGTTTGTGTCATTGAGATTCTACCATTACCAGGTGTAGAGTTTCCATTCAACACCATTCCGACTGAGCTTGTGTTTCCTGCTATGTTGAATGGCGCCATCTGCTCACTGAAGCCTTCCACTGATGTACTGTTGTTCGGGCCCTTAACCATCTCAGGTTGTGCCATTTCATTTTGCAAAGGCATATGGATAGATGGTGTTTCATATGGTATCCTTGGGATGTTGACATGTGATGGCATGTGAGATAGTACATCTCTATGAGAACAGTACTCAACGTTGCATGTGTGGCAGAATTGTTTGATGGATCTGAGAACTTGCCTTTGCTTGTCTCCACCAGCTTGCCATGCATGCGGTCAGCATAGGAGTCACCAAAAATGTATGAAGGAAATTCATCCAACGTTGTGTCATTGACTATGTTGTTGTATAGGTTGGCAGGAGGTCCAATGGAACCAACGAATCTTCCCGCATCCGACAGGCTACCATCATGGATGAATGACCCCATGCATGAGTTTCTATGTGTGTTCGCCAGCTGAGCTAAGTGACCCGTTGCACCAAAATTGGTTGGACTCAAGAGACCAGAGGACATACACCATCTTTCATGCTCGGGGTTACGCATGAAGCTCTCGTTGTTGTTCATGTTGTTGTAGGATGAGTTCTGTCTTTCATAGGCATCACCAAATGGATTTGATTTGACTCTTCTTAAGTGCAACCTATACTTCTGAAATAAATACATAGACAAACAAACCAGGTATGAGATGCACGCTCATGGGAAAAAGTAAGGATTGACATGTGGGAGCAAAAAGAAATGGAAGTGTTGCATGGTTTGAAACTGCTTGAAACTGTAGGGCATCCATTGTATATGAAGGTTCATTATCAGAAGAAAAAAATGAATTGAAATTACAGACATATTCATGTTTTTTGCCGGGTGGCACACGTCTTCATGTTAGGTGCATTACTAAAGCTTACATTTATATTTTTCCCACAAAATAAAAGCTTGCACGTATAGATGAAAAAATGTTAGACTAGGAAAAACAGGAACGCACAGAGTGAAATTAAGCATAAGGGTAAAAAACAAACCTGTAGATGACTCGCGATACTCTCTCTGGTGAGGTAATTCACGTTCATTAGTTCCAATATCTTTTTTGGGACGGCCTCTACAAAAAAGTAATAAAATTTGTTAACAAAAAAAATCTAAGAACCACAAGAATTGTATCAATGAATGAGGCACAAAATATGAGGTCTTACTATCTAGGCCGATCTGGTTAATAGCTTCTAGAAACTTGTTCTGAAGCTCAATTGTCCATACCACCCGTGTCTTCTTTCCGGTGATGGATACGTGTGTGCTCTCTTCATTCTCATTAGAATTATCTCCTTCACTGCTCTTATTCTCCGAGTCCTTCCTTGTGGCAACCGTCCCTGGCTGCACTCTATCACCAATATCATCATCCTGATCGTTTTTGTTGTTGATGTGGCTTATTGCTTCGGGATTTCTCCTCCTTTCAACATGCTGCCATATGTTTTTGAGCTTGTTGGTACATGCTGGCTTCACCAAATAGTCGCACGCCCCATGTGTTATCCCCTTCATCACAACCTTCTTATCGCAATCCACAGATAGCACTGCATGTCATATGACCTGTAACTTAGCTTTGGAATTTGTAAATTCACAAAAAATCTATGAACTAGACATAATATTTTTCTCAATGCTTAAAGACTTAAAAAGGTTAAATATTCTTCAAATGTGCCTATGCTTTCGGGGAAGCAAATATATTACTTATGATTGTCTCACAATATCTCTAGGATAAATTTTGTGTTCAATGCAAATTAAATGGGACAAATTTCACACGTTCAATACCAATAAAAAGAAATAATGGCTAAAAAGTAACTGTAGTACAATGGCTATGGAATCATCACAACACGTTCCAACTAGAGAAATATGATCTTAAGTCTCACTATTGGTGAACCTGAAGAACAAGTACTATTATTGGCAGTTGACGATGTTTCTCTAGTGTACTAGGAAGTAGTTATCGGCCCAAACATTGTTTAAAGCATGTTAAGCGGTCACACAAATATTAGTTTTTATACGGTAAGCGCCATTCTCCATGGTTTTATTTTCAGAATTCAGAATAACAAGTACATGTGGTTGCACTTCCTATGAAAGTTGTGACTACAAATTTATGTGCTAGTTCAGAGTCAAGAAATCTGCAAGCTTCTAGATATTATTGTTAGCCTACTCATTTTATCTACTTAAAAGTGCGACTCCTAATTTATATGCTACTCTCAGGAGAAATTAGTTTTCAAGACTAACAATCTCAAGGAGTTTGAAGCTGAGTAATTCTTTACCCGTAAAAATAAGATGAGTAGTCCTTTAATAATGTCAACACAACATAGGAAATTTCCTAATTATATTATTCATGCCAACCTAGCAAACGGGTGCAGTGCAGCTGGATACTTTGTGCGATTGGAAGTAATAGAAATGTAATATTAGTTTTAAAAAATTTGGGCATGTCATGAAATATGAATATATTATAGTTTTGGTTCATAATTATGACTATGGTTACATAATGAAGAGGAAACTAAATTAAATTCTAGATGGTCCAGAAATACACCCATCGAACACATGGATTGTGGGGTCTAGATTGCATTGGAATGGCACTGAATCTCACTAAGCTAGATTACGCATATATATTGTGTGCATTGTATTGAACTCTAGATTCAGACATAGTCTACTGAATTATAAAACAAATGTGTAGAGAATGGCAACAACACATTTTACCGCAATTGGGACATGTCAATTGATCGAAAATATAACCTTTCCTTTAGAATAAACATCAAGTCAACTATTTAATTATGTGGGACACACACTAGTAGAAAAAGGACCNTTCGTTCGAAGATTTAGTCCCGGCCGCGTTTG
>CBMN010751129.1:0-12347 GCA_000582825.1 Hordeum pubiflorum | reverse complement strand
AGGCCCTCGTGCCAAAAATAAGGATAGGATCGCATCTTGGGCGTGACACAACCATTCCCATTGGGCCAAAGCCCAGGCAAGGCAACATAGCAAATTAACCCTTCCATGTTCGTGTATACATTAAATAGTCCCACGTTGCTCCCTTACAACGAATTCTTACAATTTATATACTTTAGCAATGCCTGAGGAATCAACAAGTTGGACAATCACTATTGGTTAGTGGTACATAATTAACATAGCAGATTATGAGCCAATGGCAGAAAGAGAGACCTTATTAAATCGGTCGTGCAACAGTGATGTGCTAGAACAAATGGGAAATGGAAGATAGGCTAATTAACGTAGTGATTTACGGAAATCGCTAGTCGGCAGAGACAACACTTAAAGGTTGACATTTCCTAAATGGCGCCTTAAGCGTTTGTTCCTTGCATTTTGCAAACAAACACCCCCGCTCCCTCCACGCTGGGCCAACCCATCTAGTTTTTTGTTTTCTACACGCAAAAAGGTGCACTAATGGTGTCAATCAAACCACCGACTTCCTGGTTCAACGCACGCTGCAATAACCATCCCGCGACTTAACCTGAAGTGGTTACTTCATCTTTTTCCCTTTTTATTTTTATTTTTCTTCATCTTCTTCTTTGTTCGATGAACTTTTTTCAAATCCATGAACTTAATTCTTCAAATTGATGTTTTTTAAAAATTTGATGATTTTTTTTTCAAATCAATGAACTCTTTTCCCAATCCTGGACTTTTTTTAAAACGAATGAGATTTTTTTTTCAATTTCGATGAACTTCTTTTCGAATTGATGATTTTTTTTAAAAAAATTCAATGAATTTTTTATGGAATCAATGAACTTTTTCCAATATTACATCGATGAACTTTTTCCCAATCGCGGATTTAAAAGAAACATATTTTTTTTGAATTTCCATGATATTTTTTCCAAATTCAATGAGTTTTTTTTTCATATTGACGTAATTTTTTCCAATCGTGTTTTTTTTAATTTCGCTGATTTTTTCCCAAATCTACAAAGTTTTTTTCCCCAAAATCAATGGTATTTTTTTCAAAATCAATCGTTTTTCCAAAAAACAAATCATGCTTTTTTCCAAAATCTATGAACATTCTTTAATTCACAAATGTCTTTTTTTTTTGAGATTTTGTTATCAGAAATCACCTGTTGACCGGTCAACTACGCAACCACGACCGGTAATTATTTTTTGAGGGGTACCGCGACCGGTAAATGCAATCGAGTGAACCAGATGGAAAATCGAATGCAATCGGGTGCTCGCCATCTACATTGGGCCTGGCCACGAGCGTTGGCGCGTGGGCGCGAGGAAGCTGCAGTGACCCTGAACGCGCCGTATAGGATCTCCCTTAAAGGCCTGCCCCGTCAGTTCAGTAAAAAAAAGAACTCTACCAGCTTGCTCCATACGCCCGCCGTCATGGGTGAGGCCGCCAAGCCTCTTTCTCCTACGGACGGTCGGTCCATGCTCGACCGTTCGACACGTCGTCAATGTTGGAACCAACAACGCTCTAGACCCGCGTGCCAACCGGGCTCGTCCAATGCGACTCCCTCATCAGTCACCAGTCATCCCCTCATCAGCATCGATCCACGAACGTCGACCGCCCGCCGGTGCAACGGAGCGGATGGGCGCCCTCGTACGCCGCGACCCACGCACGCTCCCGTCCCCGGAAACCAACCAGCCCATCACGGAACCACACGCGCCCTCGGTGTTGACCCGGCCGGCTGATTGGCACGGCGGCGAGCCTTCCGTTCCGTTCCGTCCGCGGTATACGACGCCCGCCCGCTGCAGCTCCAGCTGCGACGGCCATGGTGCCCCGCACGTGGCAGGGGCACGGGGAAAAGCCGCTGCTACTACGCTGCTAGGAAGACGAACCAAACCAAACCAAACCAAAAGGGAGTGCAACAGCCGGCAGGCCTTTCCTTCTGGTGCTCAGATGTTTCGACCGAAACACACACACGCACACACGGGCCTTGAAAACGCATCCGTCTCGTTGCCTTTTGATGGGGGCGCTTTTGTTCAAGCACATGATTCGCACATCATGTGCCGAGCATACATGCCAACCGAGAGATGCCAAGCAACGCAGAGTATACAACAGGATATCATACTCTGAATTCTACTCCTCAGAGTAGTAGTATGTTCATGAGGAAAGCTTGCAGCAGAGATAGCTATTTCCGGCTCCAGGTTTTCAGCGGCAAACAGCTCGTGAAAACTCGGAAATCTCGGCAAGGCCAGGCGCCTCGGTCGTGCGCGCTTCGCCTCGGAAACGGCGATCCGTGCCAATCCGTTTCTCAATCCCAGCAAATTCGGGGTGCCTGCATGGTTTGCACTTGCACCACTGTTGTGTGCGACTGTGTGTGATTTGACAGCCTAATTTATGGTGTGTAATGATGGATCTTCTCCTCTGCAGTGGCCGATGGGAGCCAGTCAAGGGGCAGCGCCACTCGAGTAAGTTTAGTCAAACACACAAAGGAGTAGTAAATGGGTTGGATTTGTATTTTATTTTACTTTCAAAATATAGTGAGTGTAGCTGGTACGAGTAGTACCATGCATGCATATCTGCCGCTCGTACCACTACTACTAGCTCCCTGCCTCGCAGTCGGGCCGCAGGAGCCTGTCTTGTAGGCTAGTAGTTTTACACCATGGACTGTGGTTGAGTTGACTTCAGAACCGTAAACACAGTGGTACGTACGTACGGTGAAACCCATACACGGTCACGAAGATATCAAATCGTACTTGCGCCAAGGACCATCAACTCCTGCACACGCGCGCAGGAGAGGCCTGCGCCGCGTTAAAATCAAATCACGCACACAGGAGAGTACTACTAGCATTTTTTCCGTGTTAATTTTCCTGGACGTACATGTACAAGACCTGACCTGATGTTGCGTACGCCGGCGTGCATCCTGCCCTAATTACACGTCGAGTACGTAATATTTTCTGTGCATTTTTGTACGTTCTGGTATTCTGATCGTCTCGACTCTAACTCACGGGCTTGCTTGGTGCACATGTTACCTCCGCAGGCGTAAAGCTTTGGTCAATGTTTTTGCCTTGTAAAAAGATGGAAAAGCTTTTTGGCAAGGTTTAGATTTTAGAATCTCATCATGGCGAGCTTCTTGGCTTGTTGCCGGGATGCGGATCCGTATATATTCCCTCGACCCCATCGCTGTAGTACGTCCATGGTGACTGTGATCCTCCCCGCGCCCCCCTTTACCTCGATCGGCCGGTGACGTCTCCGCCAAGATCCTTCCGCCCGGTGCCGCCGCACTCACGGCACACTCCGGCCACCACCATGACCATGCTACCTGACTATTTCCACATCCCCAGCTAGCCCGTCCACTTCAGAAATGGAGTAGCCGTGAACTTTTGAAAAAAAGATACCAGCGGACTAGCCAGGTGCTAAAGGTCAAATTGCTACTCACGAGAGCGGCAGCGCAGTGCAACGCAAAGCCCACACACGCACGCACACTCGGATGAGAGAAGAAAAGCTTCCACTACTGCCGCTGGCTGCCCTGTGTTGCCCGGCACTGAGATCACTTTTGGAGAAAGATGGACCAGAGCCCTCGTGGCAGGTTAATATACACGTTTTCACCGTACGTACATCGGTACATATGATGGTTCTCTCTCTAGATCAATCACGTGTCTCCGGCTGTGTAACGCAGTACGTGTGCGTGCGTTGTCTCAAGCGCTGCGGCTACGGCGGTCGGTGCATGGGCATGGCGAGGAAGAGGGGAGCGGCGGAGGAGCCGGTGGCTGGGCTCGCCGTCGCGTCACGCACGCCTCTACGACCTGGCGCACGCACTGTGAAAAGACGAAAGGAGACGCCGCCCAAAAGTCCAAACCTTTGCGTTTTTCACCGTCTCGTGCTTCTTCCCTTTGACACATGCATGCATGGCAGCAGGGCCTCTACTTACTCTCTACCACGCGACGCCTACCCGAAACTGCGTCTCGGAGTACAGTGCAGTGGAGTACTTCCACATCGCAGCCCGGCCTGAGCTGAGCTGAGCTGACCCCCGCTCGCCACTCGCTCGCTTTCTGGCCAGAGTTCACCGGCCGGCCACTAGGTAGAATTTGTTTGTTTCTTTTCAGTGCTCTCTCCTTCACGAACGACACTGACCTTTGGAGCTCACAAATCGCAACGTGGGTGCATGCGTGTTAGTGTCCATGCAGACGCAGATTAGCAGCAGCAGCAGCAAGCAGTACGAGCTGACCACACAGCTTTAGGAGGACATGGCTCCATACACTCCCGTCCCTTGCTCCTCCTATCTTTTTGAACTATCGCTGCGTCTTTTCGAACGCCGAGCTTAGCTCAGCACCAAATCCCTCCCTGCTCCCATGGCGATGGCGCAGAGCGTTGCATGCCATCTCTCTTGGCATCACGCCGCATTTGTTTAATCCCGTCTATCTAGGCCGCGCAAGCAGCTCACTCACTCCCTCACTCACTCACAAGCTTGCATGCGAGCATTAATGAGTAAGACTTGCAAAAATAAATCTTCCTTGGAGGTGGTACTATTATTCTTGTCCTGTAATGCTCCTTCCGTTTCCTTTTATTTGGATCCCGCTCCCCACTGCCTTCCATCCTCCATAGCCGTTTCCCTCTCTTATTCAAACCTGCGCGTCTCTCACGCCTCCTTCCTTCTTTCAGTGCACCTCACCTTCTCACACACACGTCTCAAGCTTCTTGAGAGAGTTGCCTTCTCTGGCCGGCCGGGGCTGCGTGTTCCGGCGATGGGCAAGGCGGCGAGGTGGCTGCGTAGCTTGCTAGGCGGCGGCGGGAAGAAGGAGCAGGGGAAGGAGCAGAGGCGGCCGGCCACGGCGCCGCACGGGGACAGGAAGCGCTGGAGCTTCTGCAAGTCCACGAGGGACTCGGCCGAGGCGGAGGCGGCGGCTGCGGCTGCGGCGGTCAGCGGCAACGCGGCGATCGCGCGGGCGGCCGAGGCGGCGTGGCTCAAGTCCTTGTACAACGAGACCGAGCGGGAGCAGAGCAAGCACGCCATCGCCGTCGCTGCGGCCACCGCGATGGCGGCTGACGCGGCCGTGGCCGCGGCGCAGGCCGCCGTGGAGGTCGTGCGGCTCACCAGCAAAGGGCCGACGTCGACGGTGCTCGCCGGCGCCGTCGCCGAGCCCCGCGGCCGTGCCTCCGCCGCGGTCAAGATCCAGACAGCGTTCCGTGGCTTCCTGGTGAGTAATTTTCTTCCCGATAGGGACGCCATGATTCCCGCAGGTTTAAGCGCTGACTAATCGAATCAATGCGTGCTGAATTATCGCAGGCCAAGAAGGCCCTCCGCGCGCTCAAGGGGCTGGTGAAGCTGCAGGCGCTGGTGCGCGGCTACCTGGTGCGGAAGCAGGCGGCGGCCACGCTGCAGAGCATGCAGGCGCTCGTCCGCGCGCAGGCCTGCATCCGCGCCGTCCGCTCGCGCGCCGCCGCGCTCCCGACCAACCTTCGCGTCCACCCCACTCCGGTCCGGCCGCGCTACTCGCTGGTAAGTGACCGCGGCCGGCATCGCTTGCGACCGAAGCAACCGATCTCGATGTCCCTGTCCGTCCGAGGTCGCGTTGTTCTAGCCGACCGTAACAAACGTGTCTTGCATGTGTCTGCAGCAAGAGCGGTACAGCACGGAGGATTCCCGGAGCGACCACGGCGTGGCGCCGTACTACAGCCGCCGGCTGTCCGCCAGTGTGGAGTCGTCGTCCTGCTACGGCTACGACCGGAGCCCCAAGATCGTGGAGATGGACACCGGCAGGCCCAAGTCGCGCTCCTCCTCGCTCCGGACGACCTCCCCCGGCGCCAGCGAGGAGTGCTACGCCAACTCGGTGTCGTCGCCGCTCATGCCGTGCCGAGCGCCCCCGCGGATCGCGGCGCCGACCGCGCGCCACTTCCCGGAGTACGAGTGGTGCGAGAAGGTCCGGCCGGCGACGGCGCAGAGCACGCCCCGGTACACGAGCTACGCGCCGGTGACGCCGACGAAGAGCGCTTGCGGCGGCTACGGCTGCACCTACAGCAACAGCCCGTCGACGCTCAACTGCCCCAGCTACATGTCGAGCACGCAGTCGTCCGTGGCGAAGGTGCGGTCGCAGAGCGCGCCGAAGCAGCGGCCGGAGGAGGGCGCGGTGCGGAAGAGGGTGCCGCTGAGCGAGGTGATCATCCTGCAGGAGGCCCGGGCGAGCCTGAGCGGCGCCAATACGCAGAGGTCGAGCAACCGGCCGGCGCAGGAGGAGGCGTTCAGCTTCAAGAAGGCCGTCGTGAGCCGCTTCGACCGCTCGTCGGAGGCGGCGGAGAGGGAACGGGACCGGGACTTGTTCCTGCAGAAAGGATGGTGATGAACTGATACTGATGGTCCTGGATTCACTCGATCAACCTCGTCGTCGTGAAGTAGAATTAATTACCCCCGGTAATAGCCTGATAGGGTAGGGGGACTTGTTAATTTCTGGTTACAGCTACTCACTGTTGTTTGTTTAACCTCTGTGGCTGTGGCCATGACTCCGTTGTCTGTCGTTCTAGGTTCAGAAATGAAACTGCAGTTTCTCCTACTTTGTGTAAACATGTTTGTGCGTGCATGGGATGCTGAAGGAAGAATTTGGTACTCACTCCGAGTCATATTAATTCTTGCAGTATAATGGAAGGGTGGAAAGTTTCTGGTTGTAAGAACATCTGTAGCAGATCCTTTTTACGGTACCGTGAGATTTTCCACGAAACAGATCCTCTAAACTTGTCGTGTAACCTCTTCCCCCGCGCCCACCTCTCCCATCCCGCCGGCGGCCACCCCCCCATCCCCGCAGGCGGCCACCCCGGTCGTCGGCGTCCTCCTCTTGCGTGCCTGCGGCCTTGGAGTCCGGCGGCCCATCCAGCCCGGCGTCGCTGTCCTCCCGCCTCCAGCCTGTGGTCTCGGGCCTCGGCCTTTCGGGATCCTCTGGTTCGGCGCACTCCTCCACCGGGGCTCTTGGTCCTGTCTCGGGCCCGGCGGCCGGCGCGGCGGCGGCCCCTTGGAGGAAGCCTGGGCCTTCGCGCAAGGCGATGTGGCGCAAAAGGAAGGCGCTTCAGAAGCAGGCTGCGGCGGGTTCCTCCAGGCAGCGCTCGCCGGCATCCTCACCGGAGCGGCGCGAGATCCCATCCGACTTGTTTGGTCTCTGTTTCAAGTGCTTCAGGGAAGGCCACCGGCGTGATGACTGCACTTTCAAGCCTCTGTGTATCCGGTGCGGCTTCGAGGGACACATCTCTTCGGATTGTAAGCGTTCTAGGAGCCCTAGATCGGAGGAGGAGCTCCGCCGCGAGGCTGTGGCAAAGGTGGCGAGGACGTCGCAGCCGTCAGTGCCTGCCGGACTTGCGCACAGGCTGTCGCTGGCGACTAGGCAGGCCTCCCCTCGGGTGGGGCCCTCGCCAGTCCCGGTCGACACCGCACCTGTGGGGTCCGGGCAGGCTTCGGCGGCGGCTGCGGGTCCAAGACCCATCTGTGTCCTTCGCCGGACTCAGGAGATGGACGACCTCGAGCGGCACCTTCAGCTCGCAGTGGTGGCCTACATCAGCGGCCCACGGCCAGCGGTGTCCTGCGTCGAGGCGGCGGAGGCGGTCTCGGTGCAGCTCAACATCCCGCGACACCGCTTCTCCGTTCACAAATTCCACCCAGAAGACTTCCTGGTGGTGTTCGCCACGCCGGAGCTCCGCAACATGGCCTTGGCGGCCGACTGTCTTGATCAGGGGCGTTTCAAGCTTTACGTCCGGCCTTGGCTGCGTCAAGCTCTTGCGGCGTCCAGAGTGATGCGCTTGCAAGTTGATCTGATGATCGAAGGGGTTCCTTCGCATGCTTGGTCGAGGGAGACGGCAGTGGAGTTGCTTGGCTCCTCCTGTCTGGTGGAGAGTTTGGCGCCGGAGACAGCCAACAGAGACGATCTTTCGCTCTTCAAACTGCGAGCGTGGTGTGTTGATCCTGATGACGTTCCCGTGGACAAGCTACTGTGGGTGCCAGAGCCGGAGATGGAGACTGGCCCTGCGGCACCGCTGCCTACATTCCGGCAACTACTCGAGTATAAGACACTCATCCACATCGGCAGGGTCAGGGATCATGAGGGTCCGGAGCGCTGGTTGCGGCCGCCAAGTTCTGATGGCAGCGGGCAGAGCGGGCTGCCGGACGACTCTGGTGACTTCTCCGGCAGGGGTGAATGGTGTGTGCTGCCATGGACGTGTGGTGTGCGTGATCACCGGGGCGGTGCGTTCCCTGGTGGCGCTCCGGGCGGATCCTATCGTCAGGCGTTGATCGGTTGCATAGGCCCCTCGGACTGGCGGATACCTCCGATGGGGTCGGGTGCTACTACGGTGGCGTGGCCACGGGCGGCGCCGGCCCCGGCACGGGAGTTGACGTCTGGGGTTTCGGGTGGCCGTCCGCCGGAGGCTGCCTCTCTGATTCTTGCCCCGGTGGTGATCCTGGGCGCAGAAGATCCAAGACGGTTGGTGGGGCCATCGAGTGCTCTGGCGCAGGTTCCTATCCTGACGCCATACGCTGCATAGGAGACAACTATCCTACCTGCAAATCCTGTGCTGGGACAGGAAGCTTTTGACCAGGCTTCGCGGATGGAGGAGACACTTGTCCAATCTGGGACGCTGCAGGCAGCTATGGCCTTGCAGAGCACGATAGGAGGCGAGGCTTTGAAGGCTTCCGCGAATCATGATGTGGCACTCGTGGAGACCTTCGATAGGACGATCGAAACTGCCGTTGGGGCCTCACCCACCCCCGACACTTTGGAGATCTTGGGCCCGCAGCCACCACCCAATACCGATGGAGATTCCGTTGTGCTGCCTGACCCTCCCCGGCCCCACGAGCATGTGGACGTGACCCTGGTGCATGAGACTACCGAGGGGTGGGACCTGTTATCGGATATGCTGCAGCCCACCAGCCAATTGGTTTCTGCCCCTAATGCGATTCCGCTGGCCGCCCTGGACCTGGGCCCAGGTGAGTCCGCCCGTGACACGACCACGTCCGCTGCATGCTTGGAGCCGCCCCTGCATGGGCCTGTCCCATCACCCATGCCAGCACCTACGTTGGAGATCATCGCCCAGGTGTCTACACTCTCGGTCAAGGAGCAGATCGTGCTTACCAACATCAAAACGTTTTGCGCTGGGATCCTAAAGAAATTGGCGCCACCTCTTCTCAAGGAATTCGAAGGCATTCGTGGGGTGCGGGCCGGCCAAGATCCCTTCACGCCCCGTCGCACTACCAGATCCCTTGGAGCGAGCAGTGTTAGAAAGACCAAGACATCTTCTGCTGAGGCTGTACTGCTGAAGACATTAGGCCTAGATACCGAGGACATAGCGGTTTCGGAGGATGCAATGGGGCAGTTACGGATGGTATTTGATTCCCCGCTCCAAGAGCCGCAACTTAGGGCCATTGCGGCTATCTTCAGCAAGGCGATCCCGCTCAATCTAGACGTTGATATGGAGATGACACACCCTAGCCTGATGCAGTAGCTGGGGTGCTCGGGCAGCTCTGGAGACCCCGCTTCCAGATGTCTCGTGTGGGCTCAGAGTTGGTGTGCTGGAACGTGAGGGGCCTGAACAGTCCAGCCAAGAGGAAAGCTCTCCGAGAGTTTGTGGATTCTGTTCGTGCTGCTATATTTTGTATTCTTGAGACTAAGTTGGAGGTGGTAGACCAGTTTGTAATTTTGCAATGCATGGGACCTAACTATGATGGTTATACGTATCTCCCGGCTACGGACACGAGGGGCGGCATCTTTGTGGCTTGGGATTCCACAAGGGTGATGTTGACAAACTTTGTCAACGACACTAATTTCATCACCGGATTTGTGTCGCCAAAGGAGGGCGCACCTTGGTGGGTGTCGGTCGTCTACGGACCGCAGGAGGACGAGCATAAGATCAACTTCCTTCATGAGCTATCGGAGCGTAGACTCTTGTGTCCAGGACCTTGGATGGCCATCGGTGATTTCAACCTTATTCTATATGCTGCAGATAAAAACAATTCGGCCCTGGATCGCCGCATGATGGGGAAGTTCAAACGCTTCGTTGATGATAATGCACTCAAGGAGCTGTTCTTACATGGGCGCAAGTTTACGTGGAGCAACGAGAGAGAATCCCCCACGCTCACTAAGATCGATCGAGCTTTTGTATCCATAGATTGGGAGCTTGACCACCCGGATTGTTTTTGCAAGCTCTCTCTACGGCATACTCGGATCACTGCCCGCTCCATCTTTCTCTCGAAGAGCACGTGCATGCTAGGAGACGCTTTCGCTTCGAGAAGTTCTCGGTCAAGATGGATGGTTTTTTGGAGGTTGTTCAGGACGCCTGGATCTGTGAGGACAACATTTCGAACCCGTTCCTTCACTTGGATATCCTTTTGAGGAACACGGCCCGTGCCCTTGCAACTTGGGGTCAGAAGAGAGTGGGAAATATCAAGCTGCAGATCGCTATCGCGAACCTGGTCATTCTCCGGTTCGACTGTGCACAAGAGTCCAGACGGCTGTCCCTTCAGGAGCACTGGCTCAGGAAATCCTTGAAACAGCTTGTACTTGGCCTCGCATCGTTGGAGAGAATGATTGCTAGGCAGCGATCCAGAATATCTTGGTTACAAGAAGGGGATGCTAATACCCAACTATTTCACCTAGTTGCCAACGGACGGCGCATGAAGAATCACATATCCGAAATTCACAAGGATGGGATGACCATTACGGAGCAACAAGGGAAATAGGATGCCTTTCATAGCGCATACAAGGAGCTGCTGGGTACGGACGTGGCACGTGAGCACACCCTAGACATGGATGCCCTTGGGGTCGCCAGCATCGATCTCTCGAAGCAGGAGTTAGTTTTCCAAGAGGAGGAAATCTGGGCTGTCATCAAGGACATGCCGGCTGACCGGGCCCCCGGGTCGGATGGTTTTATAGGCCTTTTCTTTTAGAAGGCTTGGGAGATTGTCAAGGCGGATCTCATTGCGGCCTTGCAAAAACTCTTCATCGGGAATGGACGTGGCTTTGGACGGCTCAACCAAGCTTTGATTACCTTGATCCCAAAATCCCCGGAGGCTTGCGCTGTGTCAGATTTCAGACCGATATGCCTTGTTCATAGCCTGCCCAAGATTGCATCTAAAGTTCTGGCGAATAGGCTTAGGCCTAGGATGGGAGAGCTTGTGCACGTCAACCAGTCTGCGTTTATCAAGGGGAGGAACCTTCACGACAACTTCTTACTGGTTCGGCAGATGGCGCGTAAATTACATCAGAGGAGGGTGAAAGGAGTGTTACTAAAACTGGATATATCCAAAGCGTTCGACTCTCTATCCTGGCCTTTTCTATTTGAGGTGCTGCGAGCTAAGGGTTTTCCTGAGCGGTAGATATCTTGGATCGCTACTCTTCTCTCGACTGCGAGCTCCAGAGTGGTAGTGAATGGATCAGCTGGCAAAAAGTTCATGCATGCTAAAGGCCTTCGGCAAGGGGACTCGGTATCTCCCTTGCTCTTCGTTATTGCCATGGATGTGCTCTCTTCGATCGTCATAAAAGCACACGAGGAGAATGTGCTCAGCGCCATGAATGGTTGCACCCCATTGCAACAGCTCTCTCTTTACGCAGATGATGTGGTGATGTTTATCAAGCCGTCCCGGTCAGATCTACTCTTTGTGCGGGAGTCTCTTGCCATGTTCAGCGCTGCTTTGGGCCTACGGGTGAACTTTGCTAAGTCCTCGGCCATCATGATTAGGGCGGAGGAATCGGATGAGGTGCTCGTTAAGGAAGCTCTACCTTGGAGGATTGAAACGTTCCCCTGCAAATACCTAGGGCTATAGTTGAGCATCAAGCAGCTCAACAGAGTGGCAGCCCATTGTTGACTCTGCGCTTCATATCATGCCGGGATGGCAGAGAGGGCTTGTTACCAGGCCCGGGAGGCTGATTCTTGTGAACCAAGTCATGCGAGCACGTGCTACCCACCATCTGATGATTGCAGAGGCGCCTAAGTGGGCCTTGGAGCATGTGGACAAAGGGTGTAGAGCCTTTTTCTAGGCCGGATCAGAGGAGGTGCATGGCGGGAAGTGCGTGGTCTCTTGGAAACGGGTGTGCCGACCGAAACAACTTGGAGGGCTTGGTGTGATCAACCTTTACAAGCACGGCATTGCACTTAGGCTCAGATGGGAGTGGCTCAGGCACACTGACAGTTCGAGGCCCTGGCAAGGTCTCAGTCTTGTTCCGGATAAGGACGTAGCGCAGGCATTCGGAAGCTTGGTCACCTAGCAGATTGGTGCAGGAGAGCGTATTTTATTCTGGAAAGACAGATGGATCGATGGAGCAACAGTTTCTGAGATTGCTCCTTTAGTTGCTACCAAGGTACGAACACAAGTGGTTAA
>CBMN010751121.1:0-12543 GCA_000582825.1 Hordeum pubiflorum | reverse complement strand
CCTACTTGCAATTATTATGAGAAAGTAACCATATCTTCACCTCTCTATGTTTTCAATACGATAAAATTACAAGAAACTGTTTATACTATACATTGGCCTTTACTTGCATGATGATTTTATGAAGCTGACCCATGTCGTCAATTCTGTTCACATGGACCAGACAGTACCGGATGTTTTCTCCTGGCCTTGTGACACGTTAGGGAAATACACGGCAAGATCAACTTACCAACGACTTTGCCTGGAGTTTGAGATATCACAATATGCCACATGCATTTGGAGAAGTTGGACACCACTCAAGGGTAAACTCTTCGCGTGGTTGGTTGCACAACATCGTCTATGGACCTCAGATAGGCGCGCAATGCATGGCCTTCAAGATCAGCCCTCCGCCTGTTACACTTGCTTGCAGGAGGACAACGTCGGGCACATTCTTGTGTAATGTTTGTATGCGAGGGAAGTGTGGGACAGATGTTTTGATGCTCTACATTTGAATGTGCATCGACCGGAGCAAGAGAAAAAACTTCGGGAAAGTAGACAAGCAAGGCTTCGACTCATTGACTATTGCGTTGGCTTGGGCACTTCGAAAGCAAAGGGACGCTATATTTTTAATTGGATGTACCAAGTGATGACTTCATCCGAGCTTAAGAACTCGATCCTGAGTGAGATTCAAGAGTGGAAACGGGCCGGTGTTGGTGGTGGTGGTTTACAACGATTTGTAAGAGAGTATGCCTAGTTTGTAGGTGTTGATGGTGTGTGTGGATTTCGCTCGTGGGGATGTTCGCATCTCTAACAAGCTTAAGCTTCGTGTAATTATATTATTATTTTGGCATTTTATAAAAATATGGTATGTCCTTAAGCTCTATTTTATAAAAATATGGTACTTCCTTGACGTACTCTTGAAGAAGAACATATTTAGTGATCGGCTTTGTGAATAGGCCCCGTATGTTTAGTATTTTTGCCTGAAAAAACAGGAACGAAGCGAGAGCAAGTTTGTCCACCCCTGTGGCCACGACTCACGAGAGGGCACATGTGACCCTGCCGAGCAACGGCCGCGATGCCCGCCGCGGCGGTCGCACGCAGCACCTGCACCATACCCTCGTCAACTCCCGCCCACCTCTCACAACATCACCGTGGCCACATGACACGGCCAGTGGCAGTCTGTAACCTCTGTTTCTGGGTCGCTTCCTAGCCAAGTCAAACCCAAGCTACTCAATACAATATGTCCCCTAATCCCATGAAGCCCATCAACAAAAATAATGCAACCGAAGCATCCATGGATTATTATTTGACACCATCCAAATGATCCAATCTGGTCCAGGTATTCTTCTAGATCTGGCACATTCTGGTCAGAGATCCATCCCACGCACGGCGTACTAGAGCAGAGTCCTGCCGAGCCGAACAGTTCTTTCTTGGACACTCACTGACGACCAGCGCAAAGGGGCTGGACAAATTTCTATGTTCTGCTCAGTAACCAGATCGCTCTAGCTGTGAGTATTAGCTTGCGGTGTTGCAGGCTTGCAGGCTTGCAGCAATGGCGGTGACAACGTTGCAGTTCGTCGGCGCGTTCCTGCTGCCGCTGTTTGCCGTGGCTTCGTCGTTTGATCCGTTCCACCGGGACGCGCAAAGGATGGATCCCATGGGCGGCGGCCGGCAGCAGGGGCCCTTCATCCCGCACGAGTACGTGCGCTTCGCCGACGTCAAGCGGCAGTGCCGATCTGTGCTCTCCGCCGCCGCCGACCTCAAGTTCGACGCCAACCGCGCCGCCGCCCTCATGCCGGAGCTTTCCTTCGTCAAGGGCGACTGGAAGCAGGACGTCGACGACGGCGCGCCGCTGATGCCGTTCGACGGCACCGACGCGCCAGAGAGCGGCGCGGCAGGGGCGCCGTCTGACCCGCTGCCGCTCGCCACGTTCATGCTCACGCACGTCGACGTGGCGCTTCGCGGGAAGACGGCGCTCAACGTCAGCGGCGTCCTCGGCGTCGCGGTCTCCCGCAACGGCACCGCTCCGGAGATGGGCACGTACGTGTCGCCGGAGCTCAAGGTGTGGCCCGGGAGCACCGAGATGAAGATACTCTTCGAGGGCGTGTACACCGAGACCGGCGACGGCGAGAGCGTGCTGTGTCTGGTCGGCGAGGCCCTGCTCCCGCGGCGCGGCAAAGACGCCGCCAACCCATGGGACTGGGCCAAGAACACCGACCGCAACAACTTCCAGCCGCCAATCACCCACAACAAGAACATCCTGCTCGTGCTCCGGTACCCTACCACGCTGACACTGACGACGCGGGCCGTGCGCGGCGAGCTCACGAGCACCAACGGCAAGTCGGACGCCGCCTACTTCGGCGCAGTCACGATGCTGTCGCAGCTGGGCGCCTACTCCAACTACAAGTTCGGGTCGGAGGAGCTCGTGAGCACGGCGTGCAGCCCGCAGCCTTACAGCGACGACATCCTCGGCGACGGCCGTGGGATATACAGGGGCGGCTCGCTGTGCGGCATCCTCGACTTGTTCACATCGGAGGACGTGTTCGCCGTCGTGCCCAACTGGAAGTGCAACTCCACCGACGCGCTCTGCCGGCGGCTCGGGCCGTTCGAAACCGACAAGTCGGTGGACGCGACGGACGGCGGGTTCAAGGATGTCAGCATCGTCATGCAAGACATCCGGTGCGAACCGAGTACCGTTCCTGGTGAGAGATCGGCCAAGGTCTCGGCGGTGTTCCGGGCCGTTACGCCGTCGGAGCACCGGTACACGGCGGCGAAGCGGAGCGGGCTCAGCGGCATGACGCTGGCCGCCGAGGGCGTGTGGCGCCCGTCCACGGGCCAGCTCTGCATGCTGGGGTGCCTCGGCGTCGGCAAGAAGGCGTGTCACTCCCGCGTGTGCCTCTACGTGCAGACGACCTTCGCCGCCACCCGCCGAAGCGTCGCCGTCGGTCAAATAACCCGCATCGACGGCGGGGGTGGCGTCGCCCACTCGCCGCTGACGTTCAAACGAGCGGTGCACCCGTCGGAGCTGTGGAACCGATTCGGCGTCTCGGGCGGCGCACCGCTGAGCATGGCGTACGACTATACCAAGGCCAAGCAAGCCGGCGAGTTCCTCACGCGCAGCGAGCCGTTCAACTTCGGCACTGCCATAGCCAAGTCTCTGCTGAGCTATCCGCGATTGGCGGGTGACCTCGCCCGCGACTTGTCCAGCCTCGCCGACGAGCTAACCCTCCACGTGCCGGCCGTGCCCGACCCGTTCCCCCGCGAGCGCTTCGGGCGGCCATTCCTTCAGCTGGAGGTGCTCTCGCTCGGGCCCCTCGTCGGCCGGAATTCGCCGGGGTTTCCAGGCGGCACAGATGGACTTGGCAAAGAATCTCCCTCCTCGGAAACGCAGACGGCGAGGACGACGTCTCTCCTCAACGTGTCCGCGGAGCTCACGCTCCCCGGGAGCCCCTACGCGAACGTGTCGACCCTGTTCCTGGAAGGCGTGTACAATCCGGTGGACGGGCGGATGTACCTGATCGGGTGCCGGAGCATCTATGCGCCGTGGCGAGCCTTCTCGGCCATGGGAGCGCTGGAGGACGGCATGGACTGCTCGATCGAGATGAGGGTGGACTACCCGCCGACGACGGCGCAGTGGCTGATCAACCCCACCGCGAAGGTGCACATCACCAGCACGCGCGACGCCGGCGACCCTCTGTGGTTTGACGCGACGTCGCTCCAGACGCTGCCGATCATGTACCGGGAGCAGCGGCAGGACATCCTGTCCCGGCGGAGCGTGGAGGGGATCCTCCGCGTGGCGACGCTGGCGACGGCCATCGCCGCCGAGTTCAGCCAGCTGATGTACATCAAGGCGAACACGGACGTGATGCCGTACGTGTCCCTGGTGATGCTGGGCGTGCAGGCCCTGGGGTACAGCATGCCGCTCATCACCGGCGCCGAGGCGCTGTTCGCCCGGATCGCCGCCGCGGGGGGCTCCGTGGACGGCGTCGCGCCGCCGTCCTACGTGGTGGACAAGAGCCAGCTGTACTGGATCATCGACTGCATCGTGAAGATCCTCATCCTCGCCGCGTTCCTCCTGACGCTCCGGCTGGCGCAGAAGGTGTGGCGGTCGCGGATCCGCATGCTCACGCGCTCCCCGCTGGAGCCCGGGCGCGTGCCCAGCGACCGGAAGGTGCTCCTCTACAGCTTCGGCGTGCACATGCTGGGGTTCATGGTGATCCTGGGCGCGCGGTACGTGAGCGCGCTGGGGCGGCCGCTGCGGCAGGAGGACTCGTACATGGACGCCCGCGGCAGGTCGCACGCGCTCCGGCAGTGGGCGGTGACGCTGGAGGAGTACGTGGGGCTCGCGCAGGACTTCTTCCTCCTCCCGCAGGTGGTGGGCAACGTGCTGTGGCGGATCAGCTGCAGGCCGCTGAAGAAGAGCTACTACGTGAGCGTGACGGCGGTGCGGCTGCTGCCGCACCTCTACGACTACGTCAGGGCGGCGCCGGCCATCAACCCTTACTTCGCGGAGGAGTACGAGTTCGTCAACACCAGCCTCGACTTCTACTCGGCGTTCGGCGACGTGGCGATCCCGCTGATCGCCATCGCGCTTGCCGCCGCGGTGTACGTGCAGCAGCGGTGGAACTACAAGATCATCAGCAGGACCGTGAAGACGCAGCAGAAGAAGCTGCAGCACCTCGGGTCCAGGGTCTACGAGCGGCTGCCGTCCATGTCGTCCGGCAACTTCGAGGCCGAGCTCGTGTCCGGCGTCAACGAGGCTGTTGGGCTCGTCGGGCCACGCCGGGATGCCAGCCTCGGATAAGGTGACCGATCGGACGGTTCTCTGTAGTTTCTTTTGCCTCACGTAGGTTGACAATGTATGTGTTTCTTTTCTTTTTTCTAAATCAAATGTACTTCTAAAAGTTCAATAAAGTTTCATACATTTTTGAGCTTTACTCCATTTGTGCTAATCTCAGCCATATTGTCTGAACATCAATGACAAGAACTCTAGAACTGATGGCTCCAGAACTGTCCTGATGTTGATCGCAACTTTGATCTACTTGTAAATGATAACGATACGCATGATTTTGAAAATTCAACTGTGATCAACTATGTGACAAGTCTAGCGAGCTTGTGCAGCATAATTAGCATTGAACACTAGCATATTTGCTGATGTAATTGGTTCAAGCAGTAGTAGAAGAAGCAGAGGATGATCTAGGTAGCAAAAATGCTACACCTACGTACTACGTAACAAACCTACCTACGTATTGTTACGTAACAAACCTACGTAAATCAATTTTTCTTTCCTAATCCTCACTAATCTCTCCCCTGATTTTCAGGGTGGGGTTGTGTGCCATCCAAAGAAAAAAGGCCACTTCATCATTTACATAAATTTCGTAGCTACCCTTTCGTAGGTGTAGCAAAGCTCTCTAGGTAGCTACGTGTACGTGATGGAGAGGGCCAGCCCGACGCTCTACCGTGTGCACGTATATAGGGGAGTCATGTCGACCACTCACGTTGCACCTACAACTACACTTCCTTTTGCCCCGAAAAAAAGAAAAACACTTCCTTTTGTATTTGGTTCTGTATCCATAGTTCAAAAAAGAAATTGGGGCTTTTATTTCTTAATAGAAATTCGGTTACAATCTGCCACAAGGTTACTAACAAGGAAACCTGGGCTTTCCTCTATCCAACACTCAGAGCTACTATGATTACTAGCATATTTAGCACATAAATCTGCTGGAATATTAGCACCCCTCATAACATGCCGAACCGAAAAGGAGGCACAAATTGTAGATATCTCCCTAATATCTTTGAAGATAGGTGCCACAATTGACCTCGAATTGTGACACGATGTCCAGAGGTTGACAACCTCTAAACAGTTTGTCTCCATCGTCACGTGCAAAAATCCTCGAAGTTGAGCAAATATAGTACCTTCTCGCAACGCAAGAGCCTCGACGGTGAAAGGATCAGACACACCCGGAAAGGGTTTACTCCGTGCCCCCATAAAAGAGAGATGAGATCTGGTCACCTCGCCTCCTCCCCCATTCTGGGCATCCACATCAATAGCCCCATCGGTGTTTATTTTCACCCAGCACGGTTCAGGGGCGCGCCAGTTTTGACCTACTGGTAAACGACGACGGTCCTGAGGCATAGCCAGAACTGACAGGTCATCTCGCGCCCATTTGATAGACTGTAGAGGGTCAAAACCCTCTTGATCATGAGTCCACCGATTACGAGTGTCCATATCGCATGCATAACTGTGATGATCTTGCACATATCAGTGGTAGAAAATAACTCGTATAATGTCTTTCGCCCAAGTGCTAGGATGCAGTCGAGGTAGTTTGAGATCAGTTTCCTCTCTTGCCACTGCCCAAAAACTCCTAATATGGAAACAATGCACTAGTGCGTGCATCATGTCTTCATCCGAAGATTTACATCGATCACATGAAGCAATCGTCCTGATATGGCGATGTCGCAAAGTGGCATAGTCGGGAAGGATTCCCCGCACCACTAGTGGGCTCATTATCAAATAGCAGGCAATGCACTAGAAGCAAAGGATGATGAATACTAATTTATTCATCATCTTTGCATCGAGAACTGATGAATGAAATTCACAAATAGTCTCAATGCAGCTACACTGCATTTTCGTCGTTTTACTACTACTGGGAGCAAATATGACTGTTTTACTGCCACTCCTCCTCCTCTTCCTCCTCCTCCTCCTACTACTACTACTCGAGTTTGCATGAAAAAGTAACACTTGTGATTCGCCTTTTTGTTGTTTTTTCCATTAGGAGATTTATCAGAAGTCCAAGACATACATCTGACGTGTTACTATACAGGATTGCCTACCATCATGTTTGAAAAAATATTCAGTTTGCACCAACTCATGGAGAGGGAGACTACACATAGGCCACATAGCTGTTTTTTCAGCACACAAAGTACATATTACATGACAACATCCTCTGCCAAGCCGAAGACTATCAAGATCAAGATCTGATGATGAATAAACTAGTATTTCTCATCCTCTGCTTCTTGAACTTGCCTGCCAAGCCGAAGACTATCAAGTCGAAGACATTATCCGAAGTCAATTATCATCTTCCGCTTAGAAGACAAGTTCGGGGGCTACTGGCGGTGTCCTGGACTAGGGGGTCCTAGCCGAGCTGGTCTAGTACGTGGGCCGGGCTGGAAGCCCATCAAGTAGGAAGGACTTCGGAGGCCCTCAGCCTGTGGCGTGAGAGCATCGGACTTCACCGAAGACGTGACGTGTACTCCATGAAGGGATGGTTTGTTCGGCATGTAATCTCTAGAAGGCAACTGACCTTTGTGTAACCCTAGATGTCCCCGGTGCCTATATAAGCTGGAGGGTTTAGTCCGTAGAGGACACCCATACACAGACATTCATCATCACCCTAGGGTTTATACCACAATTTACGATCTCGAGGTAGATCAACTCTGTACTTTGCTATACCCATAATACAACAAGAGCAGGACGTAGAGTTTTACGTCCATCGAGAGGGCCCGAACCTGGGTAAAGCTTCGTGTCACCTGCCTCATGTTACCCCTCGATCCGATCTCACAGCTCGAGCCCCCTACCCGAGGTTTGCCGGTTTTGACACCAACACCCGCCACATGGCTTCTACTCCCGCTTCTAGTTCTCCGGCGACGCAAAGTTCTGGATGGTGAAGCGTTATTTAGTCGCTGATCTTTTACGCGTGCAACCCGATGGAGAGGTCCTTCTTTCTATCTTCGTTCGTGGGATGATTCGAGGAATCTTCATCAGCTCTTCTTCAGTTGCAACTTCGAGATGGTAAAGATAAGATCTAACCTTGTATGCATCTTCATAGTGATCCTGGTTTTTGACTCATCAGACGATTTTTTTGGTTTTCTACTACGTTTGCGAATAGGTATACCAGCTCGGGTCAGACCTAGGCTTTCGCCCCGAAGCTCGAGACCGGGTACCCGAATAGCACCACTCCGAAGTCACTCAGATGTTGCACCACTTTCTCGGTATCCTAGCAGCTACATGTGATTTGCGACCGCAACCGTTGCACAACCATACCTGTTGCGTCAAGCCATCATCCGTAGATTGCATATCACTGTTTAAGACAATCACCTGATGTAAAGGGAGGAACCCACACGCGGACCTTTCGGTGGTCATCGCAATCCATAGTGAGGCGGCCACTGCAGGTCGGAGTGGTCGCCAAAAAGACCAACACCGATGACACAACACACCACCGGCGACTACCACCTTGCCAAAAAGAGCTCTGCCCATGTGCGTCAGCCCACGAGCCGACATGGCACGATGTCGAGCACCAAAGGCAGATCACCTTCTCCTATGTGCGCTCGCGCGGAGCCCAGCTGCCAGCTAGATCTGGAGCGCACCAACCACCAGAACGACGCCACGCCTCCCGAGTGGAGTTCTGTGTCCACCCCGAACACGTCCATCATCGCACCTCAACCATGCCTTCACGCCGCCACCTCGCAAACGCGGCTCCGTCGAAGCCCACTGTTGCACCGCTGTGGGGGCGAAGAACGAAAGTCGCAGAACCGCCAATCTTAGGAGCCCTAAGGGATTGCCATCTGGCTCTCTCAACGGCGAGGAGGAGAAGGGAGGAAGGGATGGCTGGCAGCGACGATTGGTTTGGTCACCACGGGAGTCGCCCATGAAGAGCGACGCGGCGCCTCCCACCCTACTTTCGTAGATAACATGGCAAGAAGATTGATCAAGAAAGTATATATCACATGTGAATTTACCTTACAACGAGTTTGATAAAGAAAATGGTGATGGGTTCGAGTCAGTAGTGAACGAAGACGAAGTCACGGAAGAAGGGTGAAGTAGTCAGGGTATGTTCCTTGGTGTATATACACCTCATATGGGAAAAATTAATAATTAAAAAAGTTAAGAAAGTTTGGAAGTTTTTTTTACAATAAACTTGACTTTCTTTTGCACTAGTATATACATTTTTACCAATAGAAAAACAGTGTCGACTTCAGGGAAAAAAATTATTGTCTATTGTAGGTCACTATTCATAGTATTTTCACCGATTTTTTTGTCTTTTATGAAAAGAAGTCAACGAGATTTTTTATTTTTATGTTTTTTTTTACCAGTGCAATGGAAGGTCAAGTTTATTTTAAAATTATTTTTTCAGAATTTGCAGGCTTTTTATTTAGTTACTGAATATATTATTTTCATATAGGATACTCATAGACCAAAAGTTCCCTTCCGAAGTACTCCCTCCGTCCGGGAATAATTGTACATCTAGCTTTTGTTCTAAGTCAAAGTTAAAATTTTGACCAATTTTATAGAAAATAGTAGTAACATATATGACATCAAATTGGTATATTATCAAAGTACATTTCAAAACGGATCTAGTGATACTAATTTAGTGCCATAAATGCTTCTACTTTTTTCTAGAAAGTTGGTCAAAATTGTAAAACTTTGACTTAAGACAAAACCTAGCTGTATACTTATTCACGGACGGAGGGTGTAGTCATGTGCGCACTTTCCCGAAACGATAGCACCCGACTGCTCATTCAGGCCGCCGATCATCCGGGTACCTCTGGAGACTACTGTTGTATCCTCACCCAGCTGCACCTCAGGGAGAGAGGTGGCGAAGCTCGGTGGTCACGGTCGCAGAGAAGAACACACGGATGGTGTTAGAATGGGTGACCCTCTCGAGAGGGAGACTCCTGTAGGGTCGTGTCTAAGCTCTAGGCAGAATAATCTGCCTGAAGCCAGGAACCTATATGTTGGTACAAAACTTTTTTTTGTCAATGTGAGGGAATGTGTTGCAGTGCAGGATTATATTCGTGACAGTGTTGGTGAGTGTTACAAGATGGTCAGAACAAAAACTGAAGGTGCTCATGTTGGATTGTTTCTGGGCTTTCGTCTTTATAAAGAAATCATTACCTCGATAAGCCTCACCGTAGATTATTTTTTTCAGAGTTTCACCGTAGATTTTCATCCATTCTAGTGCCATGTTTCTCTCAAACGTAGGCATGCAGGGTATACAAGTCAGAACGAGATTTACCGATGACATGGATCTCGTTCTTTTCCTCTACCACGAGAGGGTGTTCTCTTCCTCTACTACGAGAGGGGGATTCGCGCGCTCGTGTTCATCTGGTACGCGCTGCCGTTCGAGTCACGACTGCTCCGCTCAGTCCAGCCCACCTCGGCCCCGGCTTCCATTTCCGTGCTATTCTCTGAGCAGATTCCAACGACAAGGGACGACTGCTCCGCAACGGATAGCTCGATCCAGAACCGTCTCGGTGTACATGCATTTTCATTTATAGAACTGTAAACGACGCTGACACACACGATTCGCAGCTTTGCTAGCTTAGTTTGATCAGCACTATCATTGATATCACTGGCCCACTGCTAATATGGTCGAACCTAGTGGTGGTAGCACTAGTTAATTAGTGAGGTAGAGGGTGATGGTCGATCGATCTAAAGGTGGCTACATGTAGGTGAAGGAGAGCGTCAGCTCGAGCGATATCTTATGCTTCGGCTCCGCCTCCGGCAGCGGCTGGTGGATGTGCCCCGCAGTTGCCTCCGTCGCGCCGCTGTGCGAGGACGGCTGCAGTTGGTCGGAGCTGCCGCTCGCGCCGCCGCCGGTGCCGGCGCCTGAGGAACGCTGCAGAGCATAGCAAAACTTGTTAGGGACGATCAGGCGTTTCAGACCCAAAAGAAAGAAAGAAAAAACATATTACTGTGTAACCAACATGGTGTTTTCTGGGCAAGAAGTCTGTCGATACCTCGTGGCACCGCGTGACGTTGCCTTCGTCGTCGACGAGGTAGCCCGCCTCGGCGCAGAGCGCCCGGAGCACGTCGTTCTGGTCGGCGTGCTTGGGCAGCGCGTACCCGGCGTTGGCGCGCAGGCCGGCGTAGATCCTGGTGGCCACCTGCCGCCGCCGCCGCTCCCGCTGCCGGTTGTTCTCCCGCTCCCGCGGCGTCGGGTGCCGAAGCGACGTCTTCACCGCGCCGCCCCGCGCCTGCCGCCGCACCGTCCACGGGCCCCGCGTCGACCGGATGCACCCCCTCCTCCCCGCCGCCCCCATGGCCTCCTCACTCCCAGCTCCAGCGGCCACCTCCATTGGCGCCATCATCGGCTTCGCCACTCCTTCCATTGCCTGCTGCTCGCTACCTAGCTAGCTCGACCGCCCCACCTTGATCGATCGACCGATCCTTCTAGCTCCCACTCTACTCTGCACAGACCTATTGTGTACTGGTATTTATAGGGGAGGCTGAGCCAGAAAAGTTCCTTCTTTCACGTTGCAGAAAGCCAAGTGCTCCTCCCAGTTCATGAGGCTTGTTGCTATGTGCATGTAAGTTTCTCTGCCTCTCTCTCTCTCACACACACACACACTTAATCTGAGTGAGTGAGAGAGAGTGAGTGACAGGGTGAGGGAGTAAGGTGGTTGGCGCCTGGAGGCAGCATGTAACATCTGTGCGGCGTTGGGTGGTACGCTACGCTACACACCTGCATGCTAGGGGTTAAATCAAGGAGGAATCAAAATGCCGGCATGAAGCAGCCATCCATTGGGCCCGGTACTTCCAGGAGCATGAAGCCAATTGGAAGTGAGTAGCACTCGGGTAAAAATGATTGATTGGAAGTACTGAGATGAAAACGATTGATTGAGGAATCATTCCCTTATCTATAATTTTCATTGGCTTCATTCATGCCCCCATATGGATCCTGCCTGCTTCTCACAGCTTTGGCTTTCTAGCTACCCTCTTGGCTACATGCATATGCAGGTCTAGAGTCTAGACTCGAGTGGTGTACTTGGCCTGGCTAGGCTGGTGAGTGAGTGAGTTGCCGAGAGAAACCACCTTGCAATTCCACGCAGTACATGTATGCTGCGCAATGTGCATGTAGTAGTGCAATGCAAGTGTGCATGCTACTATAGTTGATTAGATAATCAGCTTAATCAATTGTTGATATACAAGAAGTTTGTAGTCATGCGTGCATGCATGAGATACACATGATGCCAGTGTCAGAGATTTTATCATGCTTAGCGGTACAACAGTACCCCCCTCGGATTAGTTGGGTGGTCAAAAGGGGGGAGGAACCACCCCATCTTGATGCATGCCTCGTGGGTCATGAGTTGTGTGCACACACGAATCTCACAGTTTTTCATGCATGCACCGTACGTTTTGGTTATGGTTCATGTGTGCCGGACGGCCACACTCACACTCCCACTGCACATGTCTGCATGCGAGTGCACGATGACCAGATAGGATGTAAGAGCATCTCCAGTCCGTTCGCCCCCAAGCGTTCGAAATAGCGCCGACTGGGGGCAGCCAGCGTTAAAATCGGCCTGGGGGTTCGGGTTCCCAGCCGCTGTTCCACGGTCGTTCCCCAAGCGACGATTTCGGCATAGTATGGGCATAGATTCGGCCCAAAAATGGCCACAAAACGGAAAAATATTTAACCAAATTTGCAATTTCATTCATATAATACAAAAAACAGAAAAAAAAACTACGCCGCCGCATTCTACATGTCGAGGAGCTTGTAGAAATCGGTGTAGTCGCCGCCCTCGTCCCCGTCGTCGTCGCTGCCGTCACCGTCCTGCGCGCCGCGG
>CBMN010751120.1:0-12484 GCA_000582825.1 Hordeum pubiflorum | reverse complement strand
TAACCTCGTCCCCGAAGTCCGCCGGCGTCCTTCGGCCCCAACCATGAACATAAGCCTACCCATGGCATCTGCCGTCACAAAACGACCACAGGTTTAATCCTAAAAAGAATGCCCAGAAAATTGTAAATAAAATTTATATTATACAACTATGCATACCATGGAAAAATTACAAATACTTATACTCAGAAAAATTACAAAGACATTATGCGACAATTAGAATATACCAATAAATTACACATTGATTATACAAAACTTGTTGTCTTCCATACTGTGCCAAATCAAGCGTAAATTTGTGCAACTTTAATAATTATTATGATTTAAGTGGATTACCCTCTAATTGCATACATTTTCTCAGCAATGAAATAACGTATATTCCTGCAAAAAATATATAGTTACCCACAAGAAATCACCTGTAATATGCATGAGCCAGAAGCTTTGGCACTGGTGAGAAAAATAGAACAAAAAATAATTTTCTAAGACAAAATGAAGTATGAACATTTTGTATTAACCTAAATGAAGAAATAAAAGTAATTAGATAAATTACAAAATAAAGTCATTTAATTACTTAACACAAAATGAAATAGTGTCACACCACTACAACATAGAAACACTGCTGCATACAAAAATATAGGAGAACTCCTAAGAACCAAAAAAATCAAATAGGACAAAACAACTAGAGCCACAAACATAAACACAAGCAAGAAAATGGAAACATAAACTAAAACAAATGTTATTCTAAAACAGAATAAATTAATGGCATGGGTATTGCCCAAAAGAAGAAAGAAAATGAAGATTTTTTTTTGCAAATAAACAATGGTTAAAATTGCAAAAATATTTCATACAACTTGCACTGATCTACAATATTCAAGACCAATTATATAGTTGTGTAACCTTCGGACAACAACATAATTTTACACATTGATTGCATAGGAATCACATTACATATTTACATGTCGATGTGCACTCAGTGTTCAAACAATAAAATAAAAAGTTGAAAATTAATCGTCGCTAGACACGTCAAAAATGAATTGCATCTCATAACGGTGGTGTAATTTCCTCATATCTCTCACGTACGTATGCACCCGCGCGCGCGCACACGCGCGCGCATGAACACACAATGGACACACATAAAAACACACACATACATATGAAACACAAGACTACATGAGCCATTATGGAGATTTTTTTACTAAAACAAAAGGATAAAAAAAATAACATAGGTTCTTATAAGGAAGAATGAACTATGGGTATTGATATTACCCTAAAAAAGAAAGAAAATGAAGAAAAATATAAAAATGATAATACAACTTGCACCCAAATTATACAGAACTTGCACTGTTTCAATATATACAAGGCAATCACAAGTTATTCTAAAACAAAAGGTCTGAAAATAAACAACAAAAGTTATTCTAAGAAAGAATGAACGACAAAAGGACTGAAAATAAACAACAAAAGTTATTCTAAGAAAGATTGAACTAAGGGCATTGTATTACCCTAAAGTAATAAAGAAAATGAAAAATTAAAGAAATTTATAAAAATGATGATACAACTTTGCATACAAATTGTACAGAACTTGCGCTGTTTCAAGATATGCCAAACAATCATATAATACTGTAACCTTCAGACTGCATGATGTGCATACATATTAATACTACTTTTTCTGTACCAAAATATTTATAGTTGGAGAAACTTATATTTTCTCCTAAATACAAGTATTTCGATACAAAGGTAGTATATAGCAATTACATGTATACGTCCATATTATATTCCGCTTACAAATATTATGAAGATATTAAGAATCAATCATGTTTCGACACGTCAAAACTAAATTGCATGCGCGTGCGTGCACACACGCACATACACCCACACACGTAAATGTGCACAGGCAGACACGCATACGCATGCATGTAGGGTGTACATGCGCACACGTACAAGCATGTACACATGTACACACACATGAGCACAATCAACTCGAGTCATCTGCTGTTAACCACCTAGGCCTAGCTGCAATTAAACAATCCAAACAAAAGGTGGCTGAAGAATAGCAAAAACAAAATATATATAAAAAGAAATTCTTCTATGGACAATGAATTAATGATGAAATGAAGCAAATGGATTTGTATGGTTGGTGAAACTGAATGGTGGCTGCGTGTGAGCCGGATTAGCCAACTGGGTTAGGCTGTAGAAATAAGCCCACATAAGGCCAGACAACAAAACAAATGACCGAAAACATAAGACGAGTCAGTGGAACACCGGCCCAACACGAATTGTAGCACAACTAACGAACGCCGAGGGAGCAACTAATTGAGGAGCACTCGTGGAAAACCTCCCAACGATCACTCTCACGGGCCGCCATTTGACGCGTTCTCAGCCACCGCCATGTGAGAGGCACACTTTTGCCTTCGCGAGAGGCACGGCCNNNNCTCTCGGAAAGGGGAAAAAACGCGTTTTCTGCTTTTTTCGCGAGAGGCACGGTTTTGCTTCCGCTAGAGGCACAATTTAAAAGGAAAAACACGTTTTTTTCTTTTTTCTTCTTTTTCGCGAGAGGCACTGTTTTTTCATCTGGTTTTTCGCTCAGTTTTTTTCGTGAAAAAAAAGTTAGTTAAAACCTATCAACATGAGATTTAGTTTTGAAGATCTCGACGCGAGAAACCCAACAATGAAAACGATTCATGATTTGAACGCATGGTTTAGAAGATAAAACGTTTTGAAAATACGGATCTATGAAAAAAAAACTGACAGGTTGCGACAAGTGGCACACATGCAGTGCGCCACTTATTGCAACCTCAGAAGCTAGGAATGATCTTTGAAAGACAAGTGGCACACATGCAGTGCGCCACTTGTTGCAACCTGAGAATCTAGGAATGATCTTTGAAAGAAGTATTGCTTAATTAGTGATTTCGCTGAAAGATTGGACCGAGACAAAAGATTTTTTCAGGTGCCTGACATTTAGCAAAACCGATGCAAGTATGGTGACACACACACACGCACGCACACACTTTTTGGTGCAGCCACATATCACATCAGACAAACTATGATGAGCATACTACACGTGATGACCAGTTAAGAAAAACATAGAGCTAACAGCAACAAGTAACATGAACAATGTCCCGCCAAAAAAAAAAGGAGCATAAACAGTGCCAATGATTTTTCAGAAGTAAAGTATCAACAATTTGCGAATTCATGGTAGCAGCTTATCTCATTTATCAGTGCAAAAAGCCACTCTTTCACAAATACGTGCAAGGAATTCGCAATGCAAAGTGTCATGATCTTCTGCCAAACATTTCACTCCAGCAATAACATGAACAGGATGTGAGTTTCACAAAACCCCATTGCTGTCACGCTTCCATACAGAACAGGACGTGAGTTTCGCAAAACCCCAAATAAGTAGCCACTAGCCAATGACATGTTTTGCTGTAAGCTGCTGCTGTCAAAACAGAAGGCGCCGCATAATTCGAAGTTTAGCGCTTTTGTCTGAGGATGTAAAAGAAAAAAAGAGCTTGAGATTCTGCGTGAGCCTCTCTATGCAGTGGGCATGCAGGGCATGGTCACTTCAGTTCCATCGCCTCCCTGCATGAATCAGTTCATTGCAACATTTGAAAAGAAGGATAAATTCTACTGATTCATTTTAAAAGAGGGCTCAAATTCTAGGCAACGCCTCAAATTACTCGAGAAAGAACAAGATGAAAGATGAATCCCTTACCAGAGTAATTTCTCAATGTCTTTGTTTCCTGGGTCCAACTCTAAAGCACGTGAGAGTGCTCCATAAGCTCCGCCATACGCCTAAGGTACACGGACAGCGGAATCAGATAACAGAAACGAAAGATGCAGTGAAATTGTTAGGTTGAACTCCATCTCCGAGTGCACCTTCATGAACATTAGAGCTGCTCCTTGCCGATAGTGCGCCTTTGCCCACTTCGGGCTAAGTATCTTGCATTCAGTTGCATCGTCATAAGCCCTTTGTCCATCACCCATGCGAAGCCAGCAGAGGCTCCTGTTTGATAACAACTTCTCATCGAAGTTATCGATCTTCAGTACCTGCAACAGACAAAATAGTGGGAAAATAGCTGTTGGCACACTCAAGAAATGCAGCTCAGTTTAGACCCAACAGTGTCATTTGTTCCATAAGTACAGGAAACACAAAATGAAGCTGTGACAAAAGAGCAACTCCCACCTGAAATTCCTCCCAATGAAACGGAAGACAAAGATGAATGTGTTTCCACTCTCATTTTTTAATACAAATATCGCTATTTTTGTTACCCCTAGCTCTGCCGTGAAACTTCAGTTTACACTGTTTAGCTAAAACCCCATCCCCATATATGCTATGAGATGCATACACTAGTGACTTATCTTTCAACAGGTGAATCAGTTGATAAATGGTCAATATTTCTCCATTGCCAAGGTGTGAGCAAATATTAATGATAAACCAACCAATCAATGCTAATGATAAATTGCCTAGGTCGCGCTCTACACACACATTACATGGCTATAAACCTATACCTCAAGTGGTATACAGAAAAATAGACCAAGGACGTACCTGTGTGTAGAGCACTGATGCATTTAGATAATTTTGCTTCTTAAATGCTTCATCTGCTTGGAGTTTCAGCTCGCACACCCTCTTTTTCACAAAATTTTCATCCTGGCAAATTCATAAGAGCTTAAGTGTGATGCATGAAGGAGAAACAACACTCTAGCAAGATATCAAAGTGAAGTGAACAAATACAAGAAACAGTTTTAGTTAATTCAAGATTTCACAATCCCACTTGCAACGCTGATAGGAAATGAAGTAAGAGAGCTATTTGAATAAAATGAATGGGTCCACCTGTTATTTTGAAACAAAATGAGAATTACTGGATTACCATTTGAGAAAGCGGATTATCAGATAAAGCATCATTAAAATAAAATGAATTTTCAGGAACAGAGTTAGACAACAATGCAAATGCAAGAAAACTCATGCAGATTCGACGAGTTACCTATATGAAGTTTTTTATATATGAAGTTTTGGTTAAACATCGAGTTGACACCAATACTTTTCAGAGTTAGCATGAACAAAATAGCCGTAGGTGTGCAAGAAAATATGCTAGTGACATACCTCAAGTTGCTTGATTTCCATCTTCACATGACTAATGATTCCATCAACGCTCCAATTTGCCACTGTTGAAACAGGGGAGGTGAAAGGAAAGAGAATCTCAACGTCTTCCCGTGTACCATACTCAACAGCCAACTCTATTGGCAACCTACCAAACTGTAGAGAAACAAGGAAAGCTTTACAAAAGCAATATTCAACATTAAGAAATAAGCTTTGTTCTAGACATGATCAATGCAAACCATATTGAGTTATTGATGGACTACCCTCATATTAGGTCAATGTAGTGGTAGTGTGTCGCATCTATACATACCTGACAAAAATAAGGAGAGACGGCACAAAGGGGGAAAGGCGAAACAATAACAAGCTTATACAAATATGGCAACTTAGCACAGCATTTTATATTTCTTTTGCAGATAGCATTATGTAGGCGTATTTACATTGGATACCAATACACAGGACAGGTCTACTGAAACTACAAAGCCAAGCAAGACACAAGAAAATGTGACGAAAAGAGCATTCTCACCATGTCAAAAACATTTGGGTTTGCACCTGCTTCCAACAAGCACTTAATAGCTTCAGTTAAGCCTTTTTCTGCAGCCGTGACCAAAGGATGATAACAAGGACTAACACCGTTCACATTAGCTCCACCCTATCAGAAAGAAGTGTGGAAGAAAGCCAATCATACGGTTGTGTGGTCGTTGATACAAAGATAAATAAGACAATCCTCAGTTCTACAGAAATCCTACATTCCTACTGCGATATAAATAGGGATGCTGTACCTCAATCAGTAGCTTCACACAGGACACAGAAGATTTGTCTAATGCCATGTTTAAAGGTCCAAGTATACGAGTAACGATGTTGGGCTGGAGAAAAAAAAGAACTACATTGTTATGCCATAATAGAGATTCCAAGAGAAAGATGGAGTTTGTATGGGAAGGAGCTGAGCTGATACTTCTTTTGTAGGAGTACAGCTCATATAGTTATATGTCCCTTTGCTCCCACTGATTTTTCAGAGTTGTTGTGTGGGTCATTGGTCCCGTCCCACCATGTCTGGTTTGGCTCACACATTAAAGCTACGAGAAGGGCCTGTTGTTCGGTTGTTTTCTGAAGGTTGCCGATATTTGCCACGGTTTTTTCTAATGTGTCTAAGGTTAGATGATGAAAATGAATGTCATACTTTGCAAACCTAAGAATCCTACCACACTATTTCTGAGTCAGAGACAGAAGCGGCGACTAACTCAAATTTGCCTAACTTTTGGCATGACATGGTTAGTCACCACTCAAAAAGCCGTCCTACAGGTGAGAACAATTGGGGGAAGTAGCAAAACCCAGAAAAGGGGAGAATTTGGAGTTAAAGACAACAAATCAACAAGGAGTTTCAATAGTACATCTGACTTGTGCTCCAAAAGGATCTTGACAATACTAGGAAATCCTCTAAGAGTGGCATCCGTGAGTGGTGTCCCAATTTCTGACATAGCATGGACTTTAGCTCCCCTCACAAGAAGAAACTTCACTATTTCATAGTGCCCTGAAGAGAAGAAATAAAAAGGTCATAACAGTATTACCAGTACATGAACAAAATCGCTTTTGCCCGACAAAGTTTCAATAACTAGTGAGGGAATAATTTTTGCTGGTTCAAATTTCTCCGAATAGGAATACCGTAATCAGTTAACATAAGAAGGCGGTAACATACTAACTACGCTCTTGGTCCACTAAAGGTTCTTCTCTGCCAGTAACTAAAAGTACATCTATGTCTTGTGGAAGCACTTTAGAGTGCCTAGAAGTTAAACTACCTGCTTCTTCTTTTCTCTAACCTAGAGCATTCTTATCTCAATACATACGACGAAACTCCGTGAAAGCCAGCTATCACTCCTATGAGACGCTAACTCACAATTAAGATTGATCACTTTGCAGATACCGATGAACATGAGAAACAAATAAGATCAGGCTACTTTTTAATTTATGGCAACAAGAAAAAATTATATTAGGCTAGCTTAGCTCCCCTATTCGTAAAGTAAACCCGCTTTTACCACCATGGTAGGTCCAGCACAAATTTTTTTTTGAGAAATGAAAAACGCAAGCACAAAAGAAGGAAGCCCAACAAGTGAGAATGGAACCAAGACATATTCCAGCCAACAAGTGAAGTTCCGTTTCATACCATGAACTACAGCCATATGAAGAATGGTGATTTTTTTCACGTCGCTGATGCAGATCGGCGCCATGATCCACAAGGTACCTGACGGCGGGAAGGTGGCCATACATGATGGCATGTGACACGGGTGTAAACTCAGTGAGTGAACAGCGCTGTGATACATGTGGATGTGGCGACGGCGCAGTGGAGTTGCAACCGGGTACCATGAACAGGGTCGCCCCTCCCTTCGTCTCCTCAGCAGACCCCGTGAACAGGGTGAGGATACGGACAATTAATTAAACGATGTGCACAAAATAGTTTTTACCCCTGCATCTGCTCAGTGAGTCACACACACAAGCATGCAAAAAAGCGATGCTGGTAACCAAACACGACAACCCGAACACACAACCTATTCCGGATTATATATATATATATATATATATATATATAGTTTTTTTATAACAAAATCCAAAAAAGTATGCCCTAATTCAAAAAATCAAAACAATAACCCCGTCGGTCTCGCTCGGGCTAAAAAGGCCGGTTTTCGATGTTCGCTAGGCCAAAGAGGACCTTTTCGGCCATGCTTGGACCGAAGAGTAGTTTCCGGCTTACCTCGGGCCCGACGAGGGTCTCTACGTCCATGGTTATTGTGAGCCTCATCCACCGGCTCAACGTTTATCGCCTTCTATCATCATTCGAGGAAGCCACACCTTCGACGCCGTCAGGGTGTGATATGATTATCTATGGATGACACATATGCCCATTTATGTTAGTTTCAGACTTTTCTCATGTGTCACTCATTATCTATGTATGAGACATGTTTTTTTATGTATGTGTTACTATCGCACTTGAGCTATTATCTATGTATGAGACAAATTTGTTTTCATGAAACTTTCATGTTTTCTACTTCATATGATAATTGATGAGTGATTCTTACATTCATTTCACATTTGTTTAAACCGAGATATTTCATTTAAAAAGATATATTCGCTCTGATATTGTCACTAATGACTACCAAATGCAAAGAATTCCAAAAATCCTCACTGTACTGTTTTTCCACAGAAAATGTGCTAAAAAGGGAAGGTATCACGTGGGGTGAAAAGGAAGAAAAATGGAGGAAGAAAGAATCAATAGGAGGCGCCAGCCCAAAGACAGAGCAAAAGATGAAGTTCCATACGGGCGCACGCGTCGTATGAGCGGTCATTTGGCTGTGGATTCTAAGGCAGCTCGTCTACTTGAACAACTTTTATAAAGGGGGCCCATCAAAATGTCAACAGAACGACGACGAGCACAACAACCAGAACCTTTTCATCATCATCATCATCCACAAACCCTAGCCACCGCCATTTCCATCTCCTCCACCACCATAGCTCTCTTGCATCTTGTTCACACTTGTAATCGTGCATCGCACGAGGCATACATTGTAAGACATATTGCAATCAATCAATCCCACGATGTGTTCTTTAATGTTTTCTTCTTGCGATCTGATCTCCATGTGTGAGTAGTTCAGTAAGGTATGGGTTGAGGCATGAGCCTTGCAACCCTAGGTATTTGTTGAGGGGATAAATGGAAGTCTTTGACATAACGTTACGTATGTGTAAAATAAAATTGTTTCGTGAAGTGTCTCTTGTCTTGTCTGCGATCTTCATCCCTACAGGTACCCTGGATCATGGAGATCGAGCATCGGTGAAACTAGGAGCAAGGCGACCATGAAGTCTTATACTGAACACTGGTGATAGTAAGGTTTATCAGGGTAACATGGATCATATCCTTTGGGATTCATGAGGTGTAGTCATTAAACACCCAATGTTGTTGTCTGCTTTGATTCTCTTAATTATTGGGGCAACCCAGCAAGACGGATAGGGCCTTTGGTAGGACAACTGATTCCTGATGCAGCACGCGTTCTGGTCAAGATGTTATTTGGACACATCCCTCACTCTGATATGAAACAAGCACATCTCGATGGGTGACTTTCCGAGCACAAATTAATATCTTATTTGATCCCAACGCAAATACATGGTTGTAAGAATTAAGATCTTCGTACCTCCTTTTATTATAAGTGTTTGAATCACCATTTGCTTGCTGATCCGGTCAAAAGCTAGATTTGACACTTTAGCAAAAGCTTGCTAATGACCATCGCTTCAAGGGAGTCTTCCTCTCGTGGGTTCGATATCCAGGGTCACCTCTAGGGAAATAGATGTGGGATATCCGTTTATCTTCCAACATCGGATCAATAAAAAGAAGATATCAATATTTCTGATAAAGAGATTGCAAAGCAACAGAAATTGCGTCACACTACAATAGGAAATTAAGATACAACATAATGCTCCTTTCGGCCCCAACATAATGCCCTAGCACCGAATCCAGGAGGGCCGCCGTTCGGCCCCGCCATCAGGACCTCCACAGCAGGCTCGCTGCTCTCGCACTCGGACTCGTCAGAGGAGTCGGCATGCACAGAAGAAAACAGATCGAGGGTGGGCTCGTCGGAGTTGAGCGTAGCCACTTGCTCAGCTGCGGACTAGAGAGCCACTGCATGCTTGATCCAGCCCTGAAGCCGTGAGCACCCAGAGCACTTGCGACGGCGTCCAGCCGAAAGATAAGGTGTCGTGCGGTACGGGACCGACGGCTGTCGGAGAAGGATTCCGAAAGAAGACACATGAAAATGTGTCGCGCTGCGGGTGGGCAGCACATCTGTGTCCAACGGAGCGTTCTGCAGCCACATCGAATCGTCGACGATTTAGCTGAGGGAACCGAACAGTATCTCTCCGCCAAGAGTCATCATGATGGATAGGAAATCACCACCTGCGTCGAAAGTCGCCAAACGTTCTGCCCCATGGTGGGCGCCAAATGTCGTGGGAATGATCCTGACAATGAGTACGTGGGGTACGAGTGAAGGGTGGAGTCTAGCTACAACACATGTGTTTCACTCAGATTTAGCGAGTTCAGGCCCCTCTCGGAGAGGTAAAGACCCTACGACTCGTGCCGAGAGACTTGTGTTTTCACTTGGGGTGTCTGATTCAACCGAGTGCTTAACCCTTGTCCAGGAGCTTGAGGGTGGCTTATATAGTGTCAGGACCCACCGAGCACGATTACAAGGGCCATTAATGCGAGTAACTACGGGCGTTACTAGTAACTACGTCCCTAGCTACGGACGGTACAGGTAACGGTAGCCATGACTGTACTTTAGTATAACGTTAAGCCCTCGGCCATTGAAACTCCCAAGTCGCCCACGTCTCCTCTTTGTCCGAGTAAGGAGTCTGTATGACTGGAGGAAGAACGTCCGAGTGACCTGATGGATCCGAGTGGACCCTAGTCTGCCATCCGAGTGCAGCTGCAGTCCGGAGACTTCATCATCTGTGTGGGACCGCATGTGGGCCCCGGATGTCTGGTCGGTGACCATACCACTAGTAGATGACCTCATCAGTGGCCTCTCTACTCGACCTTGGTGTTGTTACCCTCGATAAATCTTTGCAAAGAAGCATGAACGGAGCGCCAAGAAAAGGAGAAGGAACGACGGGAACTAGTATTCCTCCATGAATTTAGGAATTTAATGATTGCAACGAAGCAACACAAAATAGGGAGCACAAAATCCCCGAGGTTGCCGGCCAGATTTACGGAGCTGCCGTACAGTCTCCAGAGGTGACCTCGGCCAGGAACGACTAGGTACATGGTACAACAAGGAGCTGCAGGCAACCGCACAAGAATTCCATGGCCAAGATAGAAACAGATTACTTGCTTTAAGGCCTTGTATAATGTTAGGTGTCTAAAAAAATAAATCGAATTTTTCTAAAGCACCGGTGCCCCTTCTACGGAAGAGATGCTTAACTAATCGTCTGTCCTTTACAAATAAACATCGAAAACATCGATGCTTAAAGACAGACTGATTTATTTTCTAAGCACCTGCGTTAAGCGTCTTGCATTATACAAGGCCTAAGATTCGTAAATCCACGTGTCTCTCGATGGACAAGGTCATTTGATCTGGGTTGTATGACCCAGTCGTATAAGATTTTTTATTCCCTCAGGCGTGCCACGCATCCAGGTCAACACACAAGCAATGCCATTTATGAAGGATTTTACGTAAGTCCCCTTTGATGCCTTCTGATTCTGATTGCACTATATACGTTCTGGGTTCTAGTCACGATTCCAGACTGAAAGTGCCACATTTTCGTGTGAAATTAAGAGATTGCAAAGGAGTTGGACGTGCAGGGGCATGGGATCCGGTCGACCGTGGCCAACACCACCTACATGGGCATGAACACGCTCCACACTGCTGGCGGCGGCGGCAGGCTGCTAATCTACCGGTATCTTGTCGAGGAGGTCAAGATGGATGTCGACATGCCTGACATCGCTCAGGGTAATTTGTGCCTGCCTTTCCTGATCCGAAAGCACATATGTTTTATGACTTCATCATGAACTGTTTTCTTTCTCTCAATTGTCACTCGCCTAGCCTATAGCATATCTCGAAGCCACAGCGTGGATCAGTTGTCTTCATCGAGCGTCTAGCATGGAAAAGTCATGGCGACCACTCTATCGACGATGATCAGTATGCCGATCAAACTGCAGAATTCATTGTCGTTGAGATTATTAACTTGATTGTAGGGCTTTGTTGTTTTAAATATATTTAAACAGATATAGAGATATATTGTTCTAATTGCGAAATATTATACTTAAACGCCATCTCTATACTTAAGATTTGATATTTGATATGTTCTCGTGTTACATATATCATGTGATATTGCCCCCTCCGGTTCAAATTCAGATTTGACCACGTCTTCGCTACATGGTTCATCCCCACAGCTTTGATTTACGGAATCAAGGAACACGATTTTGGACGCAGACTGAGCGAGGCACCGAGGGGAGTAGCTTGCGTCGCCAGAAGCGTATTTGCATCATAAGGAGACTTCATGAGCTGGCCAACATTGAACCCAAGTGATTCACGGACTACACTTGCGGTTCTGGGTTATTATGTTAACTAGATCATCGATGGCGCGCGTTGCCGCGCCCGTCTATTATGGCAATGGAATGCCAAGAAATTAGTAAATATATCAAAGCAAAAAATGAACATAAATAGATGTTTCTACCAAAAGTAACCATAATCTAAAGTATAAGGCTCTATCAAATGGTATTTTAACCAATCATGACAAGAATATGGTTCTTCATTTCCAAAATAATAATTACATAGCATCCCCACTGAAGAGTTATTTATACAAGGATACCATGTATAAATAACCAAGTGCAATTGGAAGAGAATGATTAACCAAGTG
>CBMN010751117.1:0-11300 GCA_000582825.1 Hordeum pubiflorum | reverse complement strand
TGGCAGAGATGTGTAGAGGTGGTGGCGGCGGAGCTTCCCGTCACTTCGGGCTAACCTAGATCGGTAGGTTATGTTGGTGGGGCGGCGGCTGCGCGACAAACCTCGTGATGCGTGCCCCGGCCCCCCACCTCTTTATATAGCCCGCATGACAGGGGCCCGTCAACCATAGATGGGTTGAGCGCCCCCGATCAGGACGCGAGGCAAGGGTCCGGTGGGCCGTTGGGCCCACACGGGAGAGATCATCCTAACAGAAGAAACTTATTATTGACGATCTGAAGTCGATGGACCTAGCTAGATCCCGGCAGGATGTATCCATATAATAATACGGCTTTGTATCCTAGTTGGAATCCGAATTGGAATAGGTATACAAGCTCGACTATTTTTGAATTGGAATTGGAATAGCCAATAGCTTGGGGAAAATTCGTTTTGGCTCAGCGGGAGCGGTACGTTACCACGGGAGGAGATGTATCCTGTGCAAGCCAGCCATCTACCGCCTGCCATCCACCTCATTTTTTTACCGTGCAGCGAGAACCACTCCGTCATCACTTCCCCAAATCACAACAATGCACAATCTACTTACCACGCCACTCCAAAAACAAATTCCCTAGTTTCTGCAATTCAACCCGCTGATTTGCCAGCCAAAAAAAATACAGAATCCACGACAGACCAATCGACTCCCCAGAGTTCAGACATGCATTTTATCTGCCATCAAGTAGCCATCCAAAACTTCCCATACCATGCAAATTCTGCAAAGTACATACAAAAATCCCAACCATCATCTAGGAGTGCCTATCTGACCGAACACAGTTACTACAATTCTAGAGCACCAACTACCGGGTCACGCACATATCATGGCAGACAAGCCAGAGGACGCTCCTTCCAGGAAGGTGACCTAGTTCTCCGACTGGACCAACAGAAACCCCACTAGCTGGCGCCTCCGTGGCAAAGGCCCTTTGCAATCTCAAAGGTCCTGAACAATGGAGCCTGTCGGCTCTATAACTTCAGCAAAGACATAGAAGAACCCCGAGCTTGGAATGCGGACATGCTCCAAAAATTCTTCTCTTAGAATAAAATTTTCTCATTGTAATAGTCTCCGAGGGACATTCGATGAATAAAAGTCTTGCTTAGCTGCGGACAGGTTAAAAATCACTCTGAGTGAGGACATCCTCCTCACTAGGCTTAGGTGCGAACCAAAATTCTCCTATGTTAAAACTCACTCCGAGTGAGGAGGTCCTCTTCACTCGGGCTCTTAGCTGCGAATCTGAATTCATCTAAGTTAAAAACTACTCCGAGTGAGGACAGCTTCCTCACTCGAGGGTTTAGCTGCGAACCGGAATTCTCGTAAGTTTAAAAATCACTCCGAGTAAGGACATCCTCCGCACTCGGGGGCTTAGCTACGAACCAAAATTAGCCTAAGTTTAAAATCACTCCGATACATCCTCCCCACTCGGAGGGTTAGCTGCGAACCAGAATTCACCTAAGTCAGTAAACACAACAAGGATTCAACAGCCGAATTCTGGATCAAGCAAACAGATTAGCTGCGAACCAGTCAATCTGTTCAAACAGATTAAACAAAAGATCAAGTAGCTTCAGCCCAGGCTCGATAAAGTTTCACGGTTACACAAACCACTCGGTATACCGAGGCAAATGTCATTCTGAATCAAAGTTGCAGGGCTGGCAGGGTCGCTCCACCGTGGCAGGGCTGGCAGGGTCGACGAAGGTGTCCAAGTCGATGCCGTCGGCGATCCGAGTGGCAGCTTCGATGAAGGTTTCCATGAAGTCCGCGAACTTGACCTTCTTCCTGCTGGCTACCTTGAAAGACTTCAAATTCTCCTCGTCCACACTCTTGCAATGGACACGAACGAGTGAGAGCACCATATCAATATCATGTGGTTTTGTACTACCTACACATACAATATCCAACAACTACATAAGCTAGATCTAATTCATCAGTATCCTAGCATCAATTAATCTGCCATCGAGCATGCATCCGCACAGAAGGTGCTGGAGTATCCACTGTCAATGGATTACTTGTACGCAATATCGTGCACCAAACCGTGAGTGTTCAGGTGAAAAGAAAACCATGGGATTAAGTTGATCGATGGAACTGAACTTTGACGATAACTTTCTCTACTGAAGTTGTAGTTTACTCCAGATTCAGTGTCATGTGCGTAACCACCTCCCCTTTCTTCTCGGTGCAGAGAGACGATCCGGAGGCAAGCGTTATTTTCCCCCGCGGCCGGCCGCCGGTGAAACCACGGGTGCCCTCCCCCTCTGCCGGCCGCTCCGGCGGCGGGAGGTTGGGGGAACCCCGGATCTTCATTTCGGCGCCTCTATAGGGAGTGGAGTCATGTGTGTATGTGCCGTCGTTGACCTTCACCTTGCTCCTTTACAACAAATCTGGTTGTCATGTCTACACTCTAGCAACAAGAGTTGAGAAGAACTAACTCTGATTCAATTTCTTGACGTTGGAGTACCACCAACATGATGGGTGCTTGGGCTTCCTTGATCGTGTGCACATGTACCACCTCCAGGGTCATTCGATCCAGCTGATAGATGCATCTGTAAGCATGAGATGGTAAGCACAACTCTCTATGCTAGGAAGGGCAATAATGGTGAATGAAAGGCATGAAGAGAACTCACATGAGTGTGTGGAGCAGGTGGAGGAGGAAGGCTTGGCGTCGATGGCGGACTTTTGCCGTGGAGAGCATAAGGACTCTGCATATTATTTTTGAGGTGGCAAGGTTAAATAATGTAGCAAAGACGAAGGTTACGTAATGAAACTAAGACCCCCTCTTGGCTATTATGGGCGAGAATTAACCTGGAATTGCTCCTGGTAGAGAGCTCGTTCTGCCTTCAACCTCTCCTCTATGCCTTGACTAATCCTTTCCTCGATGGCTTGACTCAGTGCCGCCAGCCTCTCCTCAAAGAGTTGATTCTGTGCCACCCTGTTCTCCTCGATGGCTTGACTCATCCTCTCCTCGAAGGCTTGACTCTGTGCCACAATCCTCTCCTCGAAGAGTTGATTCTGTGCCGCCCTGTTCTTCTCGATGGCTTGACTCATCCTCTCATCGAAGGCTTGACTGTGAGCCGCCAGCCTCTCCTCCAAGAATTGATTTTGTGTTGCCATCCTCTCCTCGAAGAATTGATTCTGTGCCGCTATCCTCTCCTCTTGCCTTCTCAAGGCTTCCTCCCGTAGCCTCCTTTCTTCCTCCATCCGGGCCTGCAACATGTCATGGCAATCTCATCATCGTTGCAATGCAAGCATGTAAGGATCGACGAGGATGAATGAAAGAGAGCTAACCTCGAGTTGGGAGATCCTAAATGAAATAGCATCTGGACGAGGGTGTATAGAGGAAGATGAACTCGTACTTTGGGCTCGGATCTGAGAGAAAGAGAGAAAGTGGGAATGGATGACGTCTTGATGAGGTCGTTGCCAATCCATAACCAGACATATAGTATAACATAAAAAAAAAGTAGGCATGCAGTGTAACATTATTTTGTATGTTTTTCGCTACCACTTTCAATCCACAGCCAACTACTTCATTTCAAAATACCAGTAACAATCTAACAATTGAGGCCGGGAAACAACGGCAGAGGAAATGCAAGATGATACTATTTTGGACATGAGCTAAAAAGTGCAGTGCCAGACAGATCCATCCCATAGTACCATGACATAATATAGTCTAAGAAGCAGAGATGGAATACTCGACAACGTAACTCTTGGTATCAAATCTGCAGTTGGTGACCAATAAATCATTCTCCATTGAACAGAAGCGATATAACAGAGGAACATGCAAAGAAAGCGCAACCTCTTTGAGGCAGCAATCGTTCCAGAGATGCACCGGAGAGTAGAGATTGATGATGTGCCTGTGCTTGAACCTTTCACTGCACTGAGGGCACTGCGAACAGAGCATCACAAGGAGCAACAGGTAGGACTAGCTCAGCAAGGAATTCCAAATGAAGACTAGCATGCTGAATTGCTAAGTAAGCTGCAGCTTCCCATGAACACATCTGCAGTCTGCAAGATTGATGCCAAATTAGTGGTCATGTGCAGTACCTTTGCGCTGGTGTTGCCGCCGCGGAGCAGCCACCTCTCCAAGCAGGATCTGCCGTAGACATGCCCACAGGGAATGCAACTGCATCGTGCACACAATTTCATTCAGAGACAATGAGGAATTTATTCAGTGAAGGGCAACCGGTCCGTACCAGATGCGATGAGCGCCGTAGGAGTCCCAGGGATCCATGCAGATGCAGCAGGTGGCCGCCGCCTGGGCACTCCCCTCCGCCTTCGGGCCGCCGCCCACGCCGGCCGACGCGGCCTCCTCCTCCGCGCTCCCGCAGGCCCTATCCCCGCCGGCGCCCACCTGCTCCTCCTCCTCCTCCTCGTGGTCTTCGTAGTACCAGCCGCTCTCACCGGAGTCTTCGTCGTCGTAGGAGTAGTCGCTGTCATCGGAGCTCCTGTCATCGTCGTAAATCTCCTCGTCCTCTTCGACGGCCGAGCCCGGCGCGGTGCGGTTCGCCGCTCCCCCACCGACGGCCTCCGCGGCCTGGCGAGGCGGTACCTCTCCGTCGGACATCTCAGCGTCGGAGACCTCCTCCGCCGCCGGCGGCCGCGACGGCGAGGACGGCATGGATGGGGAGTGGAATGCGACTCTGTGAAGATGAACAAGCTTCACGCGAGTTGTTGTTTTTTTTTTTTGAGAAAAAGCTTCACGCGAGTGAGGGGGTCGGTTTAATCCAGGCCTTTAGGGCAACCAAAGTCAACTGGGCTACATTTATTTCCGGGACTGCAGCCCAACAACCCACTACCAAGGCCCAAGAGCTCTCAATTCGAATTATATTGATTTTTCATACTAAAATCAGTGTATATCTATTGCACATAGTTCGGCTAGGTAGCGCAATATTCAAAAGTTTCAAAGTGTTCTTAAAAAAAAATCACATGTTTATACGGATGTATTTCTACATATGCCTAAAACTTCGTTAGGAGATCCTACTGAAATTTTACACACATACGTAGAGTAAAATCTGTACATGCATGTAATTTTTATGCAGCCACATCATTGTACGGCACAGTTCTACACACTGCTGAATTTGAAACACAGTCGGTACAAAATTAGATGGCGATTTGCTCCCACTCAGTGAAGTTCTTATAAGCCGAACCGAAAATCCATTTACTGATACACCCGAAGTTTTATGCGTGACTTCTAAGTTTTCAATGAAAGATAGAATCGTGGAACGCCAAATTTCCTCCTCAAATAGCAGATACGGGGCTCAGATGAAAGAACAATACAATTTTTGTCCAGAGTACATACATAGTAGAAACAGAGAATCGGCAACAGAAGCTTCAGAGGTCACTAAGCCCGTCAGTCCTGAGGCCAAAATTTAGTCATGCCGTAGCCAATATTCTGCATCCGCGACATTTACAGATTACCAATTGCCATCCCTTACATACACTTAAGCATCAGTGCAAACCGACTCCTCAGCTAATTGCATCTTCATTTCATCCTCACCCTGCATTACAACAGTAATAACCATTTTGATATGTCAGTGGTGTTTTATGTATGTGTTCAGAGTTGGAACTAGAGGCCCGCTGCAAACTGAACCACATTATCCTACAACTGAGTTCAGAGAGAAGTTTTTATTTTGGAAGCAAAAAGTGTAGAACTGAAGTTCTTGTCCCGCATATATGCATTCCACAGGTTCATGCTAAAAACACATCTGTACGACTTATTTTCGTAACATCAAGAATGTATCATGACAGAAGTACTAAAACTAAACAGCGACACTTACAAGCTCGAATGTATCATGATAAAACTAAGAATGTGTGCAACATTGTGCGTACATAGTAAGAGATTGCTCGATATTCGATACTATTTGGAAGAGCATGAATGACCTCACTATTTAGTAGACATTAGCGTGATTTCAAAATTGCTTAGTTGTGATATATGTTATCATGACTGAACTGCCTAGAATGCCTTTTCACAGATACACGTGAAGAGAAAATCTTCTTAAGATAAATATATCTACACAAAAGGATGGTTTTATTACTGATAAGATTGATCCATGTATATCCCAGATTTCCAATTACATGCCACATTCAGCACAGATTGACCACAAGATCTGGATGGAGATACTGGGGTTCGTTGTCCAAGGGGACAGTTCGGGAGCACTGATCTAAGCTTATCGAGACCAAGAGCACATCAAAACACAAGAGGACGGACGGATTGGCGAGAAATTTGGGCTCACCAGATGCGAACGCCGCAAGCTCCACTTCCATCCCATACTACTCGTCGTCGTCCTCCTCCTCGTCTTCATTGTCGTCGTCCTCCTCCTCCTCATCCGAGTCCTCGTCTTCGTCGTCGTCGTCGGAGTCTTGGCCTTCGTCCTCCCCCTCTTCGTCCTCGTCCTCGTCCTCTTCCTCTTCATCCTCCGAATCCTCGTCGCCAGAGTCGTCGGAGTCGTCTTCTTCGTCGTAGTCCTCGTCCTCCTCGTCGGCCCCTTCTCCGCCCGCCGTCTGCCCCGACCCAGATGCGGCACGGCTCGCCTCGGCGCCTCCGCCAGCAGGGGGGGCCGGGGCCTGGGCAAGCGGCGGCGCCTCTCCCTCCACTGTCTCGGTGTCGGAGGCGTCCTCCACCTCGACCTCCTCCATGGCCGGCGGCGGCAGCTGCGACGGCGAGGGAGGCATGGAGCAGCGGCGGCGTTGACGGAGATTTGGATTCAGATTTCGGGGGGAGGGAAAGGAAAATGGTAGGTGGCGTGTCGGCGAGCGGGGGCCATTTCATTCCTGGGCTTCTCGGGCATACAGAGAGAAACTAGGTGGGCCCAACTACTCGGGGCGTGTATGTTTTTTTTTCCTGTATACAGGTGACAACTCGAAAATATGTAAATATTGTGGTATACAGAATATTTTCCTTTTGGCTTTCCTACTTTTTTTTTCTTTGAATATAAGTACACAACTATATGATGTGAAAACAAATCTCGAGCATTGCTTAGCAAGGGCATGTCCTTATCATTGCAGGGAGCACATAGTGAAAACAAATCCCTACTGTTCTTTTTACTCCGCGTATTAGATTCGTGTCAAGTACAACTTTTAAAACATTGATCAAATTTATATTAAAAAATATTAACGTCTACATTACCAAATGTATATACTATGAAACTACATTTTATAATGAATCTAACAATATTGATTAGGTATTGTGAATGTTGATACTTTTTTCAATAAATTCGATCAAAGTAGATATACTTTTGACTTCGGACAAAACTCATACGCAAACTAAAAAGGACCGGAGGGAGTAACATGGGTGGTAAGCAAACGCCTCCATGATGCCATTGATTTTTTGCCGAGCAGTTGCAACCAGTATTTCACCTAAATATATGACCCGGGAGGTGGTGTGTCATCAGCAGGAGGAGCGGAGGGGGTTCATGGTGGTCGATGGCATCTATGGCAGCGACAGCGTGGCCGAGAAAGTATGGGGCGGATACCATCGGGGAATGAATGAGTGGTAGGAGGCTGTTAGAGAGGGGAGGGGTCACTTTTGCCAATGCTTGGATTTCATAGGGGAAGAGGCTAGTTGACCCAAAATATTAGGACATGTGTTTTAGGCTTGACCATAAATATACACAGATAGATTGTGGTTTGAGGAACGTGAGAGAGTAGGGTTTTACCTAGTGGTGTTAGTTCGGGGTAATATGGATTTTAGGGAATCTTCTAGAGTTGATCTAAGAAGCAAAACATACCTTTCCAATTTTCTTTAATTTGTGCAATTTATTTCCATATTTAACCCATAAACATGAGGCCTTCCCCAAGATATGACGCGCTGTTTTGGACAAGAAAGACATTAAAGTGATGAAGATGGTGATGTCGGTGCATGAGATATTTCACTAGACTTCATTGACGCAACATGCAAGGCATGATTTTGGATAATCATCATGGCGATTAATATTGTGGACAACATATAGATTGGCTGCGAGCTTGAGGAGTTCAGCAAGTTGGCACATGATATGGCAGAATGTGCGGACCATTTGCTCATCCTAGAAAAGATCAGCTCTGAGTTCATGGGTCAAAGAGATAATAAGGGCGCAGTGAAATATTCATGACAATAACTTGAATGAACTCTGACCTAATCCTTACCTGAAAATTCTCGAGAAATAAAACAAGATCCTAAATATGGTTGGTGGCGCTATATTTTGCCGATGTGATCCTAACTCATGTTCCAAAATAAAAAATGTATACACAAGCTTACGCTTTCCTTGCATCAAAGTAGCAGTCCATGACTCACATCACCAACATCACAGGAGAAATACATGGTAGGAGCAAGGAGCGAGAAGGGGGTGTGATAAAAAAACAATCAATACATGCATAGATGTGATAAAAACTTTTTTTTTGTTTTTACTACGTTTCCCAACACTCGGGGTATATATTTTTTTCTTGTATATAGGTGACAAGTCAGTAGGTTCTAAAAAAGGTGACAACTCAGAATATGCAAATGTTGTTAAATATATATATATATATAGTACACAACTATACAATGTGTCACATAAATATTCGAATCGGGGGGAGGCGTGTCGTCACCAGGATGAGCGAAGGTGGAGCACTGTGGTCAGTGGCATCTGTCGTAGCGATGGCGTGGCGGTTGAAGCGTGGGATGGCTACCATCAGGGAATGAATGAGTGGCAGGAGGTTGCCTGAGAGGGGAGGGGTTACTTTTGCCAATGCTTGGATTTCATAGGTGGAGAGGCAAGTAGATCCTAAATATTAAGACATGTGTTTTAGGTTTGACCATAAATATACACATATAGATTGTGGTTTGAGAAACCTGATAGAGTGGGGTTTTACCTCACGTTGTTAGTTCGTGATAATGTGGCTTTTAGAAAATATTCTAGAGTTGATATAAGAAGCAAAACCTAACTTTCCAAAAAAATACTTTGTGCAATTTATTTTCATATTTAACCCATAAATCACGAGGCCTTCCCCAAGATCAAGTGTGCGGTTTTGGCCAAGTTCAAGAAAGACATGACAGTGATGAAGATGGTGATGTTGGTGCATGTGATACTTCACTACATGCCATCGACGCAACATGCAAGCGAATAATATTGTGGAAAACATAGAGATTGGATGTGACAAGCTTGAGGAGCTCAGCCAGTTGGCACATGATATGGCAGAATGTGCGAACGGTTTGCTCATCCTAGACAAGATCTGTTGTGAATTCAGGGGCAAAGATATAATAAGGGCACAAAAAAAATTCATGACAATACTGGAATGAACTCTGACCTAATCTATACCTAAAAATTCTCGTGAAATATAACAAGTGGAACTAAAAGATTAGTCAAGACTTGCCGTCTCGCTTACCAAATGCAATGCACACCATTGCAGGTCCATTGTTCCATGCAAATCGAGCAGGTAGGCAGTTGTGATGGTACGTCGTGTTCTATCCCTCCAGTTGTAGACGCCAACATCCCAGATAATTCATCATCTTTCATGCCGTAAGGGACCGAAGAAGGCATCAAAACAATGCAAAGAGAACTTGTGAGGCTTATAGAAAATAAAAGAGAGAAATCCTTAATTTGATGCATCCGTTCTTTTTCTCCTAGCAATCGATGAAAGGAACCTACAAAATGTATTGGAAAAACTAAGAAAATCACTTGGCAAGGCAAAGAGATGGATTGTTGAGAGCCGGCTAAAGATTATGCACACTCACTCAAATTTTTCCTGAAAAACGTATACTTACTACTACCCCCCTCTGTATCTTCTTGTCCGATAGTTGCAAGATGGTGACGACGACGCCAAGGATTAGGTGACAAGGCATCATGTTGGTGGTTTGGCCAGGTGGGGGCGTGATGGCGGCAGCTTTGCTGGTGAGGAATGGGAGAGCATTGAGAGTTAGGGTTACGAGAGAACTTATACGTGAGAGAACGGAATCTAGGCTTTTGGGCTAGGAAAGCATTTATATGTGAGAGAACTAAGAACTATAAGTTATTGGGCCAGGTGAGTGTTTATATGTGAAACAACAAAAATAGGCTATTGGTGTTGGCGAGCATTTATGTGAGAGAAAGAGATTGTTCACTGGTTTCATAAAATGTTCATGAATAAGAAATTTGTTCCTAAATTTCAAAAAATGTTCATGAATTTAATATTTTTCCATATTTCAAAAAATGTTCCAAACTACAAAAATGTTGATGGATTTCAAAATTGTTTGTAGATTTCAAAAAAGATCATGAATTTGATATTTTTCCTATATTTCAGAAAATGTTCACGAATTTGAAAAATTTTCTTATATTTTTAAAAAAATCATGAATTTGGTTTTTGCTTCCAATATTTCCAAAATGTCCCAAATTTGAAAATAATCATGAATTTGTAAAATGTTTTTGGATTTAAAAAAATATTAAAATTGTTCGCAATTTTCAAAAATCTTCATGAATTATAAGACACCACTACAATAGCTAGCATGTGGGCACATGGCCGCACATACACACTATACGTCTATGGAGACCAAATATATATAGGTGTCAATTGTTAGTCATATGCAGTTGGAGAATGTTATATGGACATAAGCACGCAATGCCTATATGAAGTTATGACTTGTATGATCAATCTTACAAATGACAATTTATTCGAATGCAATTATAATCTATTCACCACACCAATGCTATGTTTATGGAGAGATGCCACTAGTGAATTTATGGACCCCTGATCCATTATTCCTCATAAATCCAACCTCGGTCAACTCTTTTTTATTGTTTACAATTTGAACCATTCTATTTTTTTACTTGCAATCATCACTTCCAATCACAAGATACATTAATACTTGTTACTAGCAAGACTAGTGAGTTTGACACCTGCACTATGAGTGTTCGGGCCAGGTGTAGTGTCATAGTTGTATGCAGGTAGTGATAATTGATTGCAAACCAAGACTCCATGTATTGATAGCTTGGTTTTCAGCCAAGGGAAATTTGCTGCTCAATGCAAACCCTTCCACTTGGACGCCCAACGATGAGCGACGAGAAGGAGACAACTCCAGCGATGTGTTGCTTTGACTCTTCTTCCCATGCGAGGACTGCATGTCTAGTGGCAACCTTGTGATATACTTTCTCCGTCCCAAAATAAGTGTCTCAACTTTGTACTAGCTCTAGTATAAAGTTATACTAAACTTGAGACACTTATTTTTATTGTAGGACAGAGGGAGTATCTCCTTAGCATGCTCCTGGGATGATCTGCGTGGTAGTAAAGTTTTAATTTTGTCGTAGATGCACACCGTGTAGCCCAACATTCCTCCTCCAAGACGAATTCTTCCGCG
>CBMN010751115.1:0-14009 GCA_000582825.1 Hordeum pubiflorum | reverse complement strand
GTCATCACATAAACTCCTTGAAACCAACAAATGGGCTTCAAGAAATGCCTATGGACACATCCTTCGAATATAGCTCAGGGCAACCATTAGTCCATAAAGAACGTCATCAATTACCAAAACCACACATGAGGGCACCATGCTCTTTCAATTTCCATTCTTGCGAAGCGACCCGAAATGCGCTTCTATCTTTATCAAGGCCCTCGAGTCGTCGCGAGGATAGTACCACATTTTGGGCGTGACATCAAGTCTAGGCGCAGCGACCGGAAGTTGCGTCCGCATTGATGCGGTGGCTCCCAAGAGGTCACGTTAGTCAGCGTCGCCCACCCTCCGGTCACATCACATCGCGACATCAATGCCGGTCACTGTGTGCTCTGGGCTGGCATGAATGTGGCGCGGTAAGCGACACGTGCATCGGAAGTAAAGCACAGGAGAGGCAGGTGGGGATGTTGGGGTGGGCCAGGGCGGTTAGATCCAGGCTTGGGAATGGTTCAGACGCCCGCAAAGCCCCCCCCCCCACATTTGTCTCTGTTTTGTCAGAGAAATTACGCCTGGGCCGCTTGACGGACCGATACAGGCCCGCGTTAGATGGCACAACATGTCTGGACCGCGCGGTCCGAACGTATGCGGGCGGTTTCAGGGTCACCATTGGAGATGCCCTTACACTTTTCGTCACGATCAACAACGATAAGTTGGCTTCAACAATGAAGTGACATGTGATGGAGCACCATCGGTCCGTTCTAGAGGATGACTAGCTGGCTTCAATAATGAAGCGGCATGCGACGACACAACATCGCCCCGTTCGAAAGGTTCAGAAGGATGAAGACGGTCGATCCAGGGTTTGATGTAACCTTTTAATTTTCAAGGGTGTTCGTACTTCTGATTTGATTAATAAATCAGAATGTTTCTCTAAGAAAAAAGTTTTATCGTTTTGAGACTCTATGAAATAGTGTTTGCTCGGGGTCAACAGTTTGCATCTTCACGAGAGATTTCTAGAAACTACCCCATTAAGTCTTGAAGCTAGTTCGTTTTCACATCTACGCCGGTTCCCAAAGCTAGCTGCCTTCACACCTATCTATGGGGGTTTTGCATGGTTATAACCCCATCTCTCCCATTCTCTAGAGGAACTTTCAGCCAAAAAACCACCTTAGCTACAATCTTATAGACTACTAAGATCCGAGAGGTCTTGCTACCATTGCTCTTGCGGATTCACCAGATTCGTGAGAAGGAACCTCCGGTTCCCCCCTAATTTGTGCTCTATGGTTCCGCCCGTTTTGTGTGGGTTAATCCCAATTTATGGTTACGTGATTGTTCGGACAGTGGGTTGGAGTTCTTGTAGCTTCGATCAGCCATCCCCAACATACGGGGCGCATCCAACCTTGGCAGGTATAAAGCTAGTTATCATGACTGCTTGCAACTATTTACCCTCCTCGATTTGATCATACGACGTGAAGATCGGGCCATCCTCGGGTGTGAACTTGTTTCAGCGGGTTTGCACCTATCATCGATGCTGCAACGCAGCGCTTGCTCCTGCCACCGGAGCTGTGATGCAGCGGTCGCGAGGCTGTAGGGAGAAACCCGTGGTCCGATGCAACACTTTGCTGGCGACTGTCGATGCTGCGATGCAATGCTCGTCGGAGCTGCGATGGGCGCCCCTGCCATTGCAGAGAGGCCGTTGATTGTTCGATGGAATGGTCGTCGACGGCTGCCGGCGCTGCAAGTCGACGACGTTGCAATGAAGCGGACGCCGTTGCCGGTGACACGACAAGTCGAGGACGACAACGCTGCCATGAAGCGTTCGTTATTGCCGGGGACACTGCAATGAAGCGGCTGTTGTTGATAGTAGCGCGACAAGTCGAGCACGACGACTCTCCCATGAAGCGGGTGACACTGCAATGAAACAGGTGACGTTGCCGGTGACATGACAAGTCGAGGACGGCGACGCCACCATGAAGCAGGCGCTGCCGCCGGCGACGACTAGCGTGGCGGTGGTAGTGCTACGAGGAGGGCCACCTCCGCGCTCCCGCATCCGAGCGTTGCGGCGTCATGGAGAATGAAATAGTTGGCATCTTGCGAGTTGTGCTTTGACCTAGTCTAATGGCCACGTTTGCGTCCAAATCACAGTGACCGGGCGACTTGCGAGGCTTAAGTTTCAGGCTCTGTTTGGATCGAAGCCATGGGACGCCCTGCCAATTTTTTGGCGTTGATTGAGCCACCTCTTACACGTTTGGATGGACGCCAAAGAATTGACGCGCCCTGCTCTCTTCAGCACTCCTAGTTATATTCGACGCCAATATTTTGGCCAGCCATTAACGGTCGGCCGCCAATTGATTAATAAATCCGCAATGTTTCTCTAAGAAATAAAATTTTCTCGTTTAAATTAATTGAAGTTCTGTCTTTCTCTACGATATCTACAGTCCCGTCGCAACTGACACTGCAGTACAGAAATGGAAGTCAAAGAAAAGGGGTAGATGCCCGCCCTGGCCCCACATGGCAGTGGGCGTAGGGTACGAAAGGGAGGTAGGCTTGCCTTACACGTATCACGGCGCTCACCTTTCTCCCTCCCTCACCCGACTTGACTCGTCGCCGGCTTTCCCCGCCAGATCTCGCTTTTCCCCAACCCCCACCTAACCGCCGGCGGCCGCCATGATGGCCGCCGAGTCCCCGGCGACGGAGAACCACCCCGCCGACGAACACCTCGAGACCGTCGCCCTCGATTCCTCATCTTCTGCATCGGCCGTTGCTTCTACCGACCCACTGCTCCACCCTCCTCCCTCCCCTTCGTCGCCCTCCGCTCGCGCCGCGGCCGCGAACGGCGACCCGTTCGTCGACGAGAACGGCGAGGACGACTCCCCGCCGATCCTCCCCACCCCCGACGCCCCGGTCGTCTCCCGCGAGCCGCCACCGGAGTCCTACCAGTACCAGATCACCGTTTCCGACCCGAAGAAACACGATGAGGCCGCCACCGGAGCGGCGGGCGTCATCCCTGGCTCCGGCAGCTACTTCTCCTACCTCGTCACCACCCGGACCGCCGACGGCAGCGAGTTCCGCGTGCGGCGGCGCTTCCGCGACGTGGTGGCCCTCGCTGACCGCCTCGCGGCCACCCACCGCGGCCTCTTCGTCCCGGCGCGGCCCGACAAGAGCATCGTGGAAGGGCAGGTCATGCAGCGGCATGAATTCGTGAACCAGCGCTGCGCCGCGGTCCAGCGCTACCTCTGCCGCATCGCCGCGCACCCCACCGTCGCCCGGAGCGATGACTTCCGTACCTTCCTCACTGATCCTAGCGGCATCCCCACCTCCGAGGGTGAGTCGCCCAGGTTCAACCCCTCGATTACTGCTGCCTCGCCGACGGCTGTTACCACACCAACGACGCCCACAAAGGGCGGGAGAGACTTCTTTGGTATGTTCAAGGACCTGAAGCAGACGGTCGCGAATGGGTTGATGGCGGTGAGGCCGCCTCCAGTGGAGGAGGAGACTGATGCAAAGTTCCTCTTCCACAAGGCCAAGCTCGAGCAATTGGAGCAGCAACTCGCAGCGACATCTCAGCAGGTAGCCGTGTGTGTTGTTGGCTGGTTTATTAGATCATTCATGTTACTCGCATTCTGGTTACTCTTATGCATAATTAGTGTAGTTTTGACAGATGCACATGATGAATGAAGGGATTAAATTATGCATGCTTGTTAAGTACATGTACTACATTTGCATTTTGCAACTTGATCAAGAAATTGATATCGCATCAAGTTTCTGGTACTATGCAGCATTGTACAAAAGAACACCTGCTAAGTCTATTCTTCTACATAATTTGTAGGCAGAGGCGCTTGTTAAAGCTCATGAGGATTTTAGAACAACTACAGCTCACTTGGGAATGACATTCGTTAAGCTGGCGAAATTTGAAAAGGACCAATCTACATGCAGTTCTCAGAGAACTCGAGCTGTTAATATTAACAATTTTGCAAATGCTGTTGTCAAAGTCAGCAGGTCTCAGACAAAACTGGATGCTGAAATTGTGAAACATCTGGTATGCGGAAAGTTGGAATGAGAGTAACATTTTCTTCGATATAGATCTTCTTGATTATTTTGTTTCTTGATCTATAACAGTGTTTCTGCTTTTACAGGACACTATCCATAAATACCTGGAGACGATGACTTCTATTCACAATGCATTTACTGATCGCTCTAATGCTTTGCTTCATATCCAAAGTCTATCATCAGACTTATTTGCCTTGCACAACAGGGTGGCGAAACTTGAATCTGTGTCATCAAGAGGAATAGATCAGGAGAGGACGAGGTATCAGAAGGTCGAAGAACTAAAAGAAACAATAAGAACAACAGAAGACGCAAAAAGTCATGCACGCAAAGAGTATGAGCTTATCAAGGTAAACCACCTAAACTTTTGAATTAAGCATACAATGCGCGTGTTGTACTTCATAGTGACCTTCTGAGATGTGAGTTACTATTTGTTTTTAAATTGAACAATTCAAGGCTGTCATGCTATAAGGTCAGATGACAACATTTCCTAGTTTATGGTTAATATTCTTGCAATGGTTACACAAACACAATTCTGTATTTGGGGAGGAGCAATAGCTTCATAATGCAGTTTACATCTTATCGAAAACAATCAGCCAAAATCAAAATAAAACACATTGGATCTTGGTTCCGGCAGTGAGCTTCGAGACATTACCTGGCACTAGTTAAATGGCATGAACACTGTAAGGAACTCCGTATATATGCATCTTTTGACTTTGTCAGTCAATCTGAACTAATGTTATTAATTTACCATAGTGATGTCTGAGGTGTACTATTAGCGAACATAGTGTTTACGTACACACAAAAAAAAGTCCGAGTTAAGCTCTCAGAAGTTGGAACAAATTCGTAGCTTCAATTGCTGCAGCAGGAGGATATTTGTTTTGCTTAAATTCTGGAGTCAAGATCGTTAGTTCAGTATGGTCATGTGTGTTGTGCGAAGTATTCTGATTACATTAATCGTAAGTAATTGAAGTTTCTGTATATACCTGGGTTGTATATACAGATTGACCATTAATTTTCAAGATAGATTTCCATTATTTAAATGATGACAGTGCCGGGTAATGTATATATCAGCCAAAATCTAAATAAAACACATTGGATCTTGGTTCCGGCAGTGAGCTTCAAGACAAACCTACTATATGCAGATTGACCATTAGTTTTCAAGATAGATTTCCATTATTTGAAAGATGACAGTGCCGGGTATGACTTAGATATACTAGGTTATGTATTGACCTACTGGGACAGGTTTCTCCCAGTAGGTCAGTACATAAACTTGAATGTGTAGGCTGTATTTGTCCTGTGGGATTTGTTTTGTGTTGACAATATTGGAGTCTTTAAGCCTGTTGTTCAACCCAGGTAGTATCTATTTGAGGTGACTGAGTAAGATTGCGAGGCACGTCGGTCTATGTAATAACACACTCTCTTTCAAGTCAAGTAAAGTGCCCATCCATATTTTTCTTTTCTTTTTCCTTTTTGGCGCGGGAAGTGCTGCATCCATCTGTATGTTATCAAACCACATGTTAGAATTTTGGTAATATTAGGTATGGCTATGCTGTTGATTTTAAATTCCCATTTTGTTGTTTGGCATGGACTATTTGGGTTTTCTCTGAAATAAGCTTCTCTAATGCAGGAAAACAACATGAATGAAATTAAGAGATTCAATAAAGAGATACGCCAGGATTTGGTGGAGATGATGAAAGGCTTTGTAACAAGTCAGGTATAAATTTCAAACTTCAATTCTGAATTATTCTTTTGGTTGCCGGTTGCACGATCCTTTGGAATTTTGAATGCAGAATCAAAATATAAATACATCGGTTAGAGTATCTGTCTACCATATTAACTATTGCTATTTGCTTTAGATATATCTTCATAGCCCCATTATTTTTAAATTCAGTATCTGATATTTAATCCAAAATGTTACCCAATACCATTACATAGTATCCCCAGTTTAAAACCAGAAGTTAGTAATGATGCCTACTGCGGCTACTGCCCAGTTGCTCGCTTTTCTGCAGAAGTGCAAAATAAGCACTTGGAAATTGGTATGTAGTGACCATGGTTGTATGAATTTTGCGCTGCACAACTTTTTATTTGCATGCATGCAGCAGAAGTGAGTTGTCGGTCCAGTTGATGTTTGCAGTCTCACCTTTCTTATCTTGCGTTGTTATATTGACCTAAGGGCATGTGAAGCGTGTTCCTTTTTCATGTTTATGCTGCATGGTTACCCAGAGCTTGAGCACCACATAAAGAAACACTTTCAAGGCTTGCAGAAAGTAGAAACCATGTCGACCTAGCGACCGCTAGGGGGGGTCCTGTAGCGCTATTAGTTTCTACATGGTATTGACTATAAATGATATGGTATAATTGTTATTTGTTGTGTTTATTTCTCTAGAGCAAAGTAAAGGATAAACTCTGATTAAGAGGAGCAAACCAATGTCCATATGTCAAACACTGTATACTTCATGGTAATCTGGTAGTGATGTGAAAATCTACACTGTGTATGACATCGTTTTGGAAGACATAATTTGTTCTGTATGTATGGATTGGGAAGTAGTGTTTGATAGGATACTATAGATAACATCTGAAATGTAGTTTGGTCCACTGTAGCGCGTTGTCAGTCAATGCATGTTGCCTTTTTGGCCAAGAAATGTTCATCGCGCATGGAACTATTTTAGATTCGCAACACCGCCAATGAATAATTTTCTAATGTTCACCTCAGGCAACCTAGATGGCGTTGTATGAAATTCAAAATTATATAATACCAGCAGGTGCATACAGTTTACTGGTGGGACACCGTCTTGTTTTCAACACTTAGGAGTTCTCTACAACTCTTCGAAAATAAACAGTGCATTTCTTTTTCTTCTTTTTGCGAAGAAAATAAACAGTACCAATAAATTTAATCATTGCAAAAGCTAACTGCATCGACATCCTTGTATTTTGTCAATGTGCAGGTTGCTCAGTCAGAGAATATTGCTAGTATATGGGCAAAGTTAGCAGAAGATACAAAAGGGTACGCAGAAAGGCGCAGCTGAAGTAGGATGTAAATATAGGTGTGAATTTTGAGGCACCCGTCTGCAGCATCAACATTGGTTACCACATTCAGATTCATGTCATCACTTGCTCGGTGATTTCAGCGATATGTGCAGATACAGTTTCCGCTCCCCAAGGGGCACCGGGTCAAGGATTTTCTTGGATGTAGCTATCTCCGGACGTGTGCCTGAAAATTTCTCAGGAAAGAAAGAACCAATCCTCGATCGCAAAACCGACACATGTGTTTCCCCCCCCAGTTTTTCCCCACCCTGGGTCTAGCTGTAATGCTGAGTTTTCTCTGTACAATTATGCGGCACTAGCTGACTGGAGTTGAGGAGTTCCCTGCTTCCTGAAAGAACCATATACAGTACATGAGAAAGATTCTTTTCAGTTCTTCAGAGAGTTGCAGGCCTGCATTCGCTATCATATCTACTCCTTTGTTTTCTTTCAGGAAAGGGCTTTGCTCTGATATTATGCTGCGCTTCGCCAGGTTTGTGCGGAAGGTGAGCCACTCGTCACCGACGTCGACGAGGGTGACTGGATGTGCTCGCGGAGACGCGAGGCAGTGGTATGTATGGTCGGCAGCTAGTGGCGACCTTCCTGTAGTGTGGCCATTCCTATATAGTGCCAGCTCCCTGAGGTGCCACGTATCCGTGCTCAAGTTCCCGCCACAAAAAACCGGAAGAGCGAGATCAACCAGTACCACTCGCTCGATCGACCTGCCACTGCCATGAAGATTTCCACCCCGACGAATTCCGCCCAAAAATCCGCTGCTGTCACTGTCTTCTCCTTCTGTGCCAAACAATTATGCTACGATCCGCGGCGTGGTGCCTCTTTGTCCGCTACTTGCACGCAGCGTCGACCAGCTTCAAACACTTCGAACGCGTGGTGGACGGGAAATGTTACCTTCGATTTTTACAGGGCATGTCTGATGTCTTAGAGAGGTGAGAAGACGTACTTCTTGTGCTGTACAAACAGTTGTACTGCCGTGCTGTACCACCAGCAAGGGATAGTTAGCCAACGGCCACGGGCTACAGGCCAGCAGGCTACTCCATCTCTTGTTGCCTCGCTCCGCTTCCCCCTGGCCGCCGGCGCGCCTCCGGAGTCGTCTCTGCCGTTCTGCCCGGGCAGAATGCTGCCCCGCGCGCCCTCCCGGTGCCTGGGCGCCGCCAAGTTCAAACCCCTCCTCCCCGCCAAACCGCCTCTCTCTCCCTCCTCCTCCTCCTCCTCCTCCCGCGGAACCCTCTGCGCTGCGGCCGCCTCCCGCCGCGACTTCCTCCTGCTCGTCCCGTCCCTTGCAGCGGCGTCCACGGCCCTCCAGTACCTCCCCCTCGCGGCCTCCGCCGCGGACGACGAGAAGCCGGCCCCGCCACCGCCGCCCGCTCCGGCTCCGCCCCCAGCAGAGGAGCCCAACGGGGAGGCGGCGCTGTCGAGGATGTATGACGCCACGGTCATCGGCGAGCCGCAGGCCGTCGGGAAGGACGCGCGCGGGAGGGTGTGGGAGAAGCTCATGGCCGCGCGGGTCGTCTACCTCGGGGAGGCCGAGCTCGTGCCCGACCGCGACGACCGGCTGCTCGAGCTCGAGATCGTCCGGAAGCTGGCCGCTCGCTGCGCGGACGCCGGCAGGAGCCTCTCGCTCTCGCTCGAGGCCTTCCCCTGCGACCTCCAGGAGCAGCTCAACCAGTTCATCGACGGGAGGTTGTTACTGCCCTTTTTGTTGATTGAACGAATTTTACCTGTTCCTAGTTGCGATAGTTCATAATTCTAACTCAGCCACGTAGAGGGTAGAATCTCCTATGTGCCTGAAGCATTTCGTTCAAAATACATTTTGGGTGGTTTCATTTTGATGGGAAGTTAAGAGTAGTTTCGACTCAGGATTTAGAATTTCGACAACAGAAGTTTTTAGGTGCTCATGGAAATATTTGGAATTTCCCAAAAAATGGAATTATTTCAATCACAATTCACTGGATTTTACCCAGTTTAAATTTGATTTGAATTAATTTGAATCTCGTCTCAAATTTTGCGATAACAAACATTTCAGGACCCACCGAATTTAAGAAAATATACTGAAAATTTTAATCCTTGTTCACCTTTATAGGGAAATAATGTATTTCTATGAGAGTGAATGTGATTTATCAGCCTTGCAATACTTCCTCGACGAACTTCTAACAGGCCTATCTTAATTCAGAATTGATGGCAACAAGTTAAGGTTGTACACATCTCACTGGGCACCGGAGCGCTGGCAGGAGAATGAACCTCTTTTAAACTACTGCCGTGATAATGGAATCAAGCTTATTGCATGTGGAACTCCACTTGAGGTAATTCATCATTGTCACACACATTATCCAGCAAAACTGCATCTGCATGTGTTTATTTATGCATATTTTTATCATCATGATCTTGTTCATTGGTACTTCTGACTTTCTAAGGCTGTAGACTTAAGAATTGTAGTTATTCAGTATTGATTTTTACACTATCCAAGCTAGCAAGCTTTTTCTTGCCCTGCGTCATCTAGTGCTTTACTCGATGCGTAAGCACCTATTCTACATCCTCATTGTCCCTTGTCTGAGAAGTATTCTGATATGCAGCATAGGATAGCTTGGTTTTCTCTGTGGTGAAAAGTACTTAATACATTTCTTGACTAGGTGGTCAGAACTGTCCAAGCAGAAGGAATCAAAGGCCTTTCAAAAGAGCAGAGGAAGCTGTATGCTCCTCCAGCTGGCTCAGGCTTCATTTCTGGCTTTACATCCATCACAGGCCGATCATTGATAGACAAGACTTCATCCTCTCGTGTCTCTCCTTTTGGCCCTAGCTCATATCTATCTGCGCAGGCAAGAGTAGTTGATGATTATACCATGTCCCAAATAATAATGAAGGAAATTAGTACTGGAGATCCTTCAGGGATGCTCGTTGTTGTAACTGGTGCAAGCCATGTTATGTATGGGGCACGAGGAATTGGTGTTCCTGCCAGAATATCTAAAAAGATGCAAAAGAAAAAGCAAGTTGTGATCCTTCTTGATCCTGAGAGGCAAGGTATAAGGCGAGAAGGTGAAATTCCCGTAGCGGATTTATTGTGGTATTCTGCTGCCAAGCCATGCAGTCGAAATTGCTTTGACCGTGCTGAAATCGCTAGAGTTATGAATGCAGCTGGTAGGAGGCGTGAAGCTTTGCCCCAGGTTATCACTTGCTCTCTTAGCATATGTTCGGTACTTCTTTGCATTATATCTCTTACTAACTGTAACATGCTGTAAATGATGTTATTACAGAAAACCAGCAATGAGCTCTTTAAAAAGTTAACACGGCTAAAAAATCTTGCTATGTCAGGCAGTTATGATTTCCAATATCATCCTATTTTCTTATGTTTGAGCTAATGTAAAATTTTGCCTTTATTTCATGACAGGATATTCAGAAAGGAATAGATCGGGGTGTAGTTTCTCCTGAAATATTGCAGAACTTTTTTGACCTTGAGAAATATCCTGTCGTGGATGAATTGATTCACCGGTTCCAAGTAGGCACCTGCTTTACTCTTTCACTCCTTTCCCTTGTAGCTATCTATTTATGGGTTGACCATACAGCTGCATACTACTACTTCAATAATATATTCCTTCCTTGATTATATTTGAAAAAATAAAATCAGAACTGTTTATGGACGGCTCAGCCCTGTCAGATTTCATCCAGGATCAGCTCCGCCTGGCATCCCGAAAGGAAAGAACCGCCAGAAATAATCAATATTTACTAGTGATATTATGTGAAAGATGTGAAAATATTTTGGGAAACTGAAAGTTCAGGCTGGGTGTACAAGGGCTGGGCCAGGCCTTGAGTAGTCTAATTGATTCTGCTTCTTTGTAGCTAGGAGAACTTACTGCATGTTGATGATGTTGAAAATGATCATTTTGTGCAGGGTTTCCGTGAAAGGTTACTGGCAGATCCCCAATTCTTGAATAGATTAGCTATCGAAGAGGGTATATCAATAACTACAGCTGTCTTAGCACAATATGAAAAACGGAAAGGACGGTTTTTTGAAGAGATCGACTATGTCCTTACTGATACAATTAGAGGTTCTGTTGTCGACTTTTTTACAGTCTGGCTTCCTGCTCCTACTATTTCGCTCTTATCTATTGCTGATAATGGTTCTGGTGAGAGCTTGGAGCTTGTCAGAGGATTGTTAGGGTCACTGCCAGATAATGCATTTCAAAAGGGTATCGTGGGCCAGAATTGGGACATTAACCAGAGATTTGCATCGGTACTAGTGGGTGGTCTGAAACTTGCTGGTGTTGGATTTGTTTCCAGTATTGGAGCTGGAGTTGCTTCGGACGTTTTGTATGCTGCTCGTCGAGTTTTGAGTCCTACAACTATCGAGGCAGAACGCCCAAGATCTCCCATTTGGAAAGCAGCGTCTGTTTATAGTGGCTTCCTTGGAACATCAGCAAATCTGCGGTATCAGGTACTTCCTTGTTATCCTCTTTCTAATTTCAAATGAAGGGTCGAGAATTTAGATATATGTGATGAAGTTCTAATTCCAAAAAAATGTTCACAAGTGATTCTGGCTGATCATGTAGATATGTTTTGTGTGTCGAGTTGCACATGTGAGGGCACATGATAGGAAATTTAGCAATGGTTAAAATGGTCTGTAATATAGCATACCTTGAATGAATTGAGTTAGTCTAAAGGCAAACTGAGGCCTTGCAGCTGCAACTGGTATGCTATCAAGCAGCCTGTCCAGTGATTTACGATGAAATAAGCACAACTTACAATTCCGCCTTTCATTTTTTTACTAATTCTGCAATATCTAACATTTCCCTGATAAATATGTTAAGGTAATTGCTGGTCTGGTGGAGCATCGGCTTGGAGAGTATCTTGTGTCATACTATAATCAGCCATTTCTTGCTAATGTGCTGTCCTTTATTGCACGGATAATCAATTCATACTTTGGAACACAGGTTTGCCACTTCTGCATTTTGTACTTCTGTTATAAGTTTTTTTTTCTAGTTAAGGTGTTCCCTCAAGCTGGTTGAACTAAACAACAAATATCGGGATTTCCTTCCAAAGAAAAAAAATCGCGTGATTCAGAGAGCAGGTTAGCTATTGATGAATAGGGGCTAATTTAATCATTTTCAATTAGCATGATATGGGAGACCTCTTAAGCCTATGGTTACAACCTGTGGTCTCCTCTCTAGTCTCTCCATACAAAGCAGACCTGGGATACAAGTGTACGACTCCAACACTAACACCATGCCCTAGCCACACACTTTGTAGTACCATATTACATTACTACAAGATCCATAAATCTAACTTGTAAGTTATAACCTACACGCACACATTCGGCACAAACTCAGTACTCAACACATGTCATCTCGCACATACATGCGTGTCCTGTACATGTGCTATAAGAAAATATTGGAGGCTCCACTGGTCACACTTAACGGGTGCACGTGTGTTCACACTGTTTTAATAGGGTGCGGTGCGCCATGTCAATCCTCGGAATTATACCCAAATAATCGAATAATCAATATCCATCACTAGAACCAAAGGTTCATCCGTCAACACGCACATTGTTGCATTGATGAATGCCTAAATATATGTGCATGAAGAGCATATTAGTGCATGCACACAAAGCCAATTGCATCTAATACGGTCGATCCACTTCATCCTATGGGTCAAATGCTCCGCACCATAGGATTAGCTACTAATGCACAATTGGGTACAGTAATTCTTTTGGATCGAGCCGCTAGCCCATTCAACCACTATTCGTGGTGCAGATCGCTCATCCATTGTATGAAATGATCCATCCCAACCCCTAAGTTTGTCTCTGGTAGAACCATTGCTAAACATCTCCAGGGATAGAAATAAAAATCCTACAACGGAAGGGAGTAGAAGGTGACTTTCCTTTCTACAGTCCACTACTCTACTACTCTACTACTCAGCTTCATACATACATTATGCATGATAATACATGCATTCCAGGTTTCTCTAGTCGTTACTGACAGCTACTTTTGATGCAGCAATGGATTGATCTTGCGCGATCTACGGGCATCCAAACTAGTGAGGAAGAGCCACCTTCTCCTGACACTCCCATCTCATCAGAAATACCAGTGTTAGAATGTGGCACGGCAGAAGTACCAAGTACAGACGATATTAATAAGAACCAATCAGGTGAGCAGACATAGCCAAAAGGCTATTGGCTGTGGGCATCCAACTCAAGGAACGGTCTCCATCTTATGCTACATCGCATACAGTACAGGCATATAGACATAAGGTCTTCGTACAGCAAGACTGGTGAAATTTTGGAGAGCAGAGTTTTTTCTTCGAGCATTCTTTTCTTACGGCTGCAAAGGGCTTCTTTTACACACTTCTGGAGTAAATACACTATTATGTACATCAACAGAGGAATGTCAGATTTTGAAACACGCACACCGATTACACGCTCCCGAGTTCATTTTGGATCGGCAATAGCAAGTGATCTCGTTTGAGAGAGAAAAAAAAGAGTCTACAAGTAAAGCTTTCACAAGAAATTCTTGTGCGCCTTGTTTGGCAGCCAGGAGTTGTATTTGCTGAATTGAGTTGGGTACAAGTACAATTTCTACTATAATTGGAACTGGTAGAAGTTGTACTGCATCTCCAATTTTTCGTGTTTGGTGCCATCTGGAACCGTAAAATGAAAACGAGATTCGACTCAGTACTGTACTTGTTTAATACCACTGATAGACTACTGAGAGATGGGCACCTGCCTGTTCAAGTGTTCATCTAAATGCAGTGCAGGTATTGTCAGGCTTGTGACCTTTCGATATGTCATAATCGCACAATTAGTCGAATAAATCTAGCCCGCTGTTGCTATTGCCAGAGGAATCCAGTTCCAAGTCACGGCCATCCAACGCGGCGATATTCATCTTCTTTTTCCAAGAACCCAAATATGCGTCCTCACCGACCGATCTCTGTGTTCTGAATCAAACTGATCGAGA